>JAVHMZ010097331.1:0-10198 GCA_034782995.1 Amazona versicolor | reverse complement strand
CCCGACCAAGACAGTCCACGGCGAAACGAAGGAACTGCCGCTACTCAGACGACCCATCAAGTTACCGTGCAAGTCAACGCTATGGATAGCAAATCCTTTCTGGACCATAGCTCTGAAATTGCTTCTGCAGTAAGAGAAGCGATGCTAAATATGCACTCGATGAACGACGTGGTTACGGACCTTTGAAAAAATATGGCCCAGTTTCCTCTGCTAAAGACTGGCGCGATTGCGCAATACACTGTCTCGCTCACTATTCGGCAGGAGATTGACATTGTCTGGTTCCTCGACGGCTCCGAGCAACGATTCCGGAACGCTCCGTCTGCGATGCACGAATGGCAGATTGAACTGAACAAGCTCGATGAGCAGGAACTTTCGAACATAATCCAGTTCATTCAAGAAAACGCCGCTGAGTACGGTTCATTCTCTTTCACCGATCCGTGGACGGGTCGCGTATTTCCAAGCTGTTCCATCTCGGGTGCGTCCGCTAACTTTAACTGGTCAGCGCCGCTCTCAGGGGAGACACGACTCAGAATTCGCGAAAACCGAATATAATCATGCTCACCTTTCCGCAGCTTTCCACCGGAGCCTTAGTGCAATACCCACTTCGAAAGCGTGTGATTCAACGAACCATCTTGAATCGTTCTGCTGATGGTCGATATGTCACGTTAAGCGATGCCGCAAGCGGAAGAATTCAATGGGATCTCACGTTTGAGGCGCTCTCCGACGCGGAAGCGGGATCTCTGGTTTCATTCTTTGAACAATGCGAAGGCCCTCTTAACTCCTTCACTTTCTTCGATCCTACCGAGAACTTACTTGCTTATAGCGAAGACTTGAGCCAACCGGTGTGGCAACGAAACAGCCTCTTGAATATTTCACCAGGCGTCGATGACCCGATGGGAACGTCTGGCGCATGGCGGATTTCAAATACGTCTTCCGGTGACTTAGCATTAGTGCAAACAGCCTCCGTACCAGGTTCTACGGCGTGTGCTTTCAGTCTGTATATGAGAGGCACCGGTGCCGTTCCCGTCCTTTCACGAACCGATGGTTCGACCATCAGTGTTTTGAATGTTCCTACCAACAACACCTGGAACCGGTATGTGCTCTCTACGGTTTTCGCAAGTAGTGTGAGCTCGACATGCGATTTTTCACTTCTGATTCCGAAGGGTTTTGCAGTTGATGTGTTCGGATTTCAGCTCGATGCGCAACCCGGTGCTGGTACATACGTAAAGAGTACCAGCGGAAGCGGTGTTTACACATCCTGTAGGTTTGCCTCAAGTCAGATTTCGTTAACCTGTACGGCTCCGGGCCAGAACAAGATGACCATGTCGATTTTATCCAGCGGGAATCCATAGCGATCAAAATGTCTGATATTCTCCTTGCAAAGGAGCAAGCCGTCGCCGATACGCCGCTCCTTCTATTCGACTGCGTTTTTGCAGACGGCTCTCTTGAGCATTGGAGTACACATGAGGTCACGATTGGCGAACAGAGTTATTCAGCTCGTATTCTCAAGCAAAATGTCTTTGAGATGCAGATCGGATCTGACCTGGGCGTTGATACGATCCCGAAGATTACCTTCGAGCTCGCGAACGCAGACTCGCGCTTCTCAGAGATCGAACGGAGCATCGGCTTTAAGAGTGCTCAACTCACCGTGTCGCTCGTGTTCTATGATTTCCCAAATGTCACGTCGACCTCGCTCCAGGTCCTTTTCAAAGGTCTCCTGAATCCTCCAGAGGAAATCACGGAAGAGACGTTTAGGGCAAGTGCTACGAACCGGTTATCACTTCAGCGAGTCGTGTTGCCTCCTGTACGAATTCAAAAGCGGTGCCATTGGGAGTTTCCTACAATTGCTTCAGAGCGTAAGGAAGCTAGCAATGGAGGAAGCCGGGAATCTTACTCTCGGTTTTACGGCTGCGGGTACTCGCCTGATGTTGAAGGCGGCGTGGGAAATCTGGGGCCCGATGGAGCACCCTTTATCTCCTGCGCTTACACACGAGCTGATTGTTCCGCGAGAGGAATGTTCAACACGGACGAGAAAGGGCGCATCACAGCTCGCTTCGGTGGAATTGAATTTGTCCCCCCTACCATCACAGTTCGAAGCGCTGGCGAAAAGGGCTCTCATCTGTCTGCGGTCGATGATAATCAAGGTCGATACAACGATTTTGTACCGCTTATTTATGGAACAGTCTGGCATTCGCCAAGCGTCGTATTCTCTAGAAATGACGGCAATCTGACGCACTTCGAAGTGTTGCTCGGAATGGGCGTAATCCGAGGAATCCAGAAGGTTCTCGTAAGTCAAATTGAGATACCCGTCGGCCAGGCAGGTCGCAACATGACCGGTACGGGCTGGTACAACCTGATTAGCGCCGGCGGCCGCAACGGAGCATTTAACAGCGACTTCTCAGATAGGAATCATAATCCTCTGGGTGACCCGTACGGAAGCAAAGCGTTTCTCTCAGTAGTCGTTCCAAATCGGATTAATGACGGGAGTAGTTTACCCAGTATTCAAGTATTGCTGGACGGCTTAGAGCTTCCACAGTATGCGTCAGATGGTACGATTGTCGCAACAAGTTTTGCGAACAACCCCGCATGGGTCGTCCTGGATCTGCTTCGTCGCATTGGATGGTCACTGTCAGAGTTAGACCTATCGACCTTTGCCGCGACGGCCGATTATTGCTCTGAACCCTTGCAGACGACTGATCTCTTCGGCAACCCCGTTATCACCCCAAGGTTTCAGTGCAATCTGGTCATAAAGCGCAGATACAGCGCAGCCGACGTGATTCGAGGAGTTCGTAACGGAGCAAGGCTCTTTCTTCGGTACGGTATGAACGGTCTCTTACAGTTAGTAGTGGAAAACTCGTTTGCACTGCAGCAGCCTAATCCGATTCTTGGAAGCAACGCGCAGGCATCATTCAATGGAGGGTGGCCGGCTTACGAGTTTGGCGATGGAACAAACGCGACAGCTGGAATCGCACGGTTAAGTAACGGCGCTTCGAGCGTGAAGATCTCATCTCGCACTACTGCGGACACGCCTAACAGGTTTGTGGCCGAGTTTCAGGATGCGTTTAACGAGTATCAGCAGGACAGCTTTTCAGTGGTCGACCCGGATGATTTGCGAGCCAGCGGCCAGGAGATTACAAGCACCACGCCAGTATTGGGATTGCCGCACTACGATCAGGCAGCCCGGATACTCGCTTTCTATCTGTCGAAAAGTGTCTACGGGAACACGTTTATTGAATTCTCTACTAGCATAAAGGCTCTTGGGCTAATCCCTGGAGACTTGTTCACGATGACTTATGCGAAAGAGGGGTTATACCGGCAACCCTTTCGCGTCGTCAAGGTCCAGCCTGGTACGAACTACCGCATGGTAAAAGTAGCGGGCCAGATTCACCAGGACGAGTGGTATTACGATACAAATGGCCAGACAAAGGCGAATTCGGGTAGACGTCAGAGCGCGATAGGTGTTGGTTTGCCCCGGCCTCTCGGCGGAACGGAACCGGACGGAAACGGGGGCCTCGCCTTTGGGATCAGTGAGAATTTTCGCCAGATGCCGGACGGCACGGTGGCGCTAACTGCCACGGTGCAATTCTCTGCGGCCTTGCCAACTCAGACTGGTGCGCCGGATATTCCATTGATTTCGCTATCTTCAACGACTATATCAAACGCAGGAACAATTGCGGCCAATCAGCATTTATACTATGCGATTAGTAGCCTGGGAGCTGACGGCTCAGAAAGCGCTCTTTCGTTCATTGTAAATGTCTTCATTCCTGACGGCACGGGCACCAATTCTGTTGTCCTTTCTGGACTAAGTTTCTCACCCTCCACTGTGTCGTTCCAAGTCTATCGTGGGCAAACACCTGTGAATCTGCAACGAATTGCTTCGGCTCAACCGCTTTCCAGCACTTTTACTGATTCCGGTCTTGTCGCGACTAATCAGCTGCCTCCGGATGCAAACTACGACCACGCGGACTTTTATTGGCGGTTGGAATTGCAACCCCCAGTTAGTGCGACGATCGTTGGTGCATCGACTATCGGTTCTAATGTTCTGGAGTTAATAGATCACAAATACTCCGGCATGATCACCAGGATCATCTCCGGAACCGGCGCAGGACAGGAGGCCACGATCCTAGATAACTCCTCCAACACCATCACCATTGCAGGTCAATGGAGTATAGTTCCGGATTCTGCTAGCATGTTCGTTGTTGCTCAGGGGAGCTACCAATTTGGCGCGACGTCCCGGACAAGCCCGGTGCAGTTTGATATTCCTGACCAGGCCGGAAATGTAATTCACATTTCTGGGAGAAGCGCAAATTGCAATGGAGCCGAGTCGCCGTACGAGGTCTCACCGCTTACCAGGTATGTGATTGGCGGTTCCGGCATAAAAAGTGCGGACCCCGCCCCTCCTTCTGCCCCGGTTTTCGGCATTTCACCTAACAGCTTGGGAGGTGGCCTGAGATTCGGCGCGATCGCCTTCACGGACCTATCAAGTGTCTCAACAGTTTCCGCAGGTACTTTTAAGCTTTACTTTGTCGATGAGATCGCTCCACTTCAAACATACACGCTAGCCGCTTCCATAGGAGCACGCGACCAAACAGTTCGGTTGGCTACGCCCTTCCAGGCTTCGGTCTCCTCATTCGGTTATATCGACTCTGAAATTGTACAAATTGATGAATTGGACGGCTCGCTTACAGTTTGTGGCGTTAAACGTGGTCAACACGGGACCTCTGCAACTCCGCACAACCTGGGCTCACAGTTAGTCGCGCTGTCGGAACAAGTGTCCATTGTCCCTTTCGCACGAAACTTCTTTGGTACTCCCGCCAGCGGGGACTGGAGTTATCCGGTCGATCTGCCGAACGTTCGCGTTGTTAGTGCCGAGCTAACTGTCACCAACTCACAAGGCGATAGTCCCGTCAGTGCGATTAATTTTCTGGCGCTTACAAACAGCGGAATTCGAACTCTTAGCGGTGCTCAACTTGGATTCCAAATCGACGGCTTTCTCAGTGCGCAAGCGGGCGCTGCACCCGATCTCGTGATTGACGCCCCGCACGTCCTGCGGGACGCTTATGCAATCGTCAAGCAACCGCCCCTGGGAGGTCCGATCTTAATCAACGTGAATCTGAACGGTTCTCCGTATCTGTCTCTGTCGATCGCGGATAGCTCTCATACCAGTAGTGCTCCCGTGGACGGAGCACTCCTTCCGCCCCTGCACTACAAGGATCAACTTAGCGTCGATCTGGTGCAGGTCGGCGTGACGTCGCCGGGCAGCGATCTCACGATAATACTGCGCCTCTAAATCTACGGAATCTCTAGCAAGCATGGTACGTTTTCAGTGTAATCGTCGTGCTCCTGGTTCAAAACGTCTCGAAGCGTTACAGGTTGTATCGCAAACCGTCTGATCGCATTTTGGAAGCCTTGCGGCTTTCACCAAGATCGTTGCATTCGGATTTCTGGGCGCTCCGGAACGTCTCCTTGACGGTTGGGAGTGGCGAGTTTGTGGCGCTTATTGGTTCGAACGGGAGCGGGAAGAGTACCTTACTTCAGATTGTGAGTGGTATCCTACAACCGACTGCTGGTACCGTCGTGTCTCGCGGCCGAGTGGCAGCCCTCCTTGAACTCGGAGCGGGATTCAATCCTGATTTCACCGGCCGTGAGAACGTTTTCATGAATGGACAACTTCTTGGTCTCAGTTATCAGGAGGTTCTGCGTTCCTTGCCCAAAATTGAGGACTTCGCGGGAATTGGTGAGTTTCTTGACCGTCCTGTAAAAGAATATTCCAGCGGAATGTACGTGCGCCTCGCGTTCTCTACCGCGATACACGTTGATCCCGAAATCCTCATTGTTGATGAAGCGCTTGCGGTTGGAGATGCCGCTTTCGCAAACCGGTGTATCCGGAAATTTCATGAATTGCGAGAACGAAAGGTTACTGTTCTATTTGTGTCGCATGACATGGGTTTGGTCAAACAACTCGCGGACCGGGCTGTTTTCCTTTCTAAGGGCGCCGTAAAGGCTGATGGCGAGACGAAAGATATAGTCGATCGCTATATCGCAAGCGTTTTATCACAACCTAACAATCAGCCAAGTTTCGAACCTAATCAAAACCAGAGTCCGCGAAGACACGGTGATCAAGGGAGTAGAATTGTGAGCGTCAAAATTGTTGATGAACAGCGCCACGAGTTAGATGTCGTTGTAAGTGGGGACACTCTACACATTTTCGTAGAAGCGCAATATTTGAATGATCAGTCAAATCCTGTGATCGGAATACTGCTTCGCAATCGGATCGGTATCGATGTGTATGGGACAAACACCATGATCGAAGGAATCCGGATCGGGCCAGTGAATGCAAACGATCATATTTCCATCCAGTTTAGCTTTGCCTGCTGGTTGACCCCGTAACAATACTCACTGACGGTTGCTACTCAAAATTCGGACGGTACAAGCCAGGACTGGTGGAACGACGCTACTTTATTCAATGTCGTTTCGGATCGGCATGCGGTCGGTGTTGCGGACTTACGCGCAAAAATATCCTGGTCTCGGGTAACATCATCAACCCCCGTGTGAGGTCGCAAACTCTATGAATACACCAGAAGTTCAATCACAGCTCTACGAGCAGGACCTGGACGGCTGGCTTCTGTTTGACCATCATCACCGCGATCCCATAGCTTATCGGATTCTTGGGCTTGAGCCGAAGCAGCACATAACTAGGCGATGGTACTGTCTCATTCCGAGAGCAGGTCCGATACGAAAGCTCGTTCATCGTGTTGAGAGTGGAATGTTGGACGCGGTCGAGGGGACCACCCGTGCTTACTCTACTTGGCAGGAGCACGTGGCTGGATTAACGACCCTTTTGGACGGTTGTTTTCGAGTCGCGATGCAGCATTCCCCGTATTGCAACATTCCCTATGTCTCAAACGTCGATGGAGGCACAATTGATCTCGTTCGTTCGGCTGGGGTGGAGGTCGTGAGTTCCGCGGAGTTAGTGCAGTATTTCGAAGCTCGACTTAACGAAGCACAACTGGAGAGCCATCTCGAAGCAGGCCGCCGCATCGATCGAATTCGCGCAGCGGCATTCCATCACATAGGCGAGTCAGTTCGAAACCTAATCGAAGTTACAGAGTGGCAAATCTCCGAATTTATTCGCGAGCAGTTCCGTTCTCATTCGCTTGTATCGGATAGCGGTCCGATCGTTGGCGTAAATGCCCACTCCGGTGATCCGCACTACGAGCCTCAGAAAGAAGAATCGATGCCGATTCAGAAAGACTCATTTGTTCTGATCGATATGTGGGGCAAATTAAACGAGCCAAATGCAATCGTTTACGACATCACGTGGACGGGGTTTTGTGGGGAAACAGTGCCTGCGCAGATCGAGCGCGTTTTCGCCATTGTCAAAAAGGCGCGCGACGCCGGTGTTCAATACGTAAAGGATGCAGTCTCAAAAAGATCTCTTTTGCGGGGTTTTGAAGTTGACGACGCAGTCCGCAATGTGATCCGTGAGGCTGGTTTCGAACAATCCTTCGTTCACCGGACGGGACACTCGATCGGAAGGAACACTCACGGAAATGGGGCGAACATGGATAACTTCGAAACGCATGATGAAAGACAAGTGATTCCTTGGACTTGCTTTTCAATTGAACCGGGAATTTACCTCCCGGAATTCGGTATTCGCTCAGAAGTGGACGTCTTCGTTGATGAGGAACAAGCGAGAGTGACCGGCGAAGCTCAGGAATCGGTGCTGCGCCTCGGATGTTAAGCCCGAGCCTCAAGCTTTATCTGTAAGCGCCGCAACACCGGGAAGCTCGACTCCGGCGAGAAACTCGAGAGAAGCTCCGCCGCCCGTTGAAACGTGCGTGATCTTGTCCGATACACCGGCACGTTCGATGGCCATTTCAGAGTCTCCTCCGCCCACAATGCTTATCGAGCCAGATGAGGCCACAGCTTTTGCGATCGCGATCGTGCCTACATCAAACGGCGGCTTTTCAAAAACTCCCATCGGCCCGTTCCAAACAATCGTCTTTGATGAGCTAATCTCTTTGCTAAACAAGTCGATTGTCTTCGGGCCAATATCAACTCCCATTTTGTCTTTCGGAATCGAGGGGGTCATTTCGTGATCAGCGCCTTCCTTCAGTTCGGACGCGACGACGTGATCGACGGGCAGGAGTAACTTGTCTCCGTGCTCTTTCAATAGAGCTGATGCGAGCTCTACTTTCTCCTTTTCGACAAGGGACCTCCCAATCTCTTCGCCCCGGGCTTTTAGGAAAGTGTAAGCCATCGCTCCCCCAATCAACATGCGATCAACAATCTTCGCTAGATTTTCTATGACTTCGATCTTGTCGGAAACCTTTGCCCCGCCGAGTATGGCAACAGCGGGACGTTTTGGATCGCGTGTCACCAGAGAAAGATACCTTAGCTCGTCTCTCATCAGTAGACCGGCGGCAGCTTGACTCACGAACCGAACCATTCCGACGGTGGAAGCGTGCGCTCGGTGAGCTGTCCCAAACGCGTCATTTACATAGACGTCGCATAGATCGGCGAGATGCTTTGAGAAGCCCGGGTCATTCTCTTCCTCTTCCGCGTGAAACCGCAGGTTCTCGAGTAGCAAGATTTCGCCTGGTTTGGGCAGCATCGATTCGACCTGCGGCCCCACGCAATCCGGAGCCAACGGTACGGAAAGCTGGATCAATTGCGACAGCCGCGAAGCAGCCGGCTTCAGACTTAGCTGGGGAGCTTTCTTGCCTCTTGGCCGCCCCAAGTGGGACGCCAGAATGACAGCGGCGCCTCGATTTAAGGCCAGGCGAATGGTAGGGAGTGACGCCTCGATCCGTTTGTCGCTGGAAATCTCACCTTGCGCGTTGAGAGGAACATTGAAGTCGACGCGAATGAAGAGCCGCTTGTCTTTGACGTCAAGATCCTCAATAGAGAGTTTGTCCATAAAGACCGAGGTTAACAGGATCGGGCGGACACCCGGCCAAGCGGTAGGCCTCAAGCAGCGCGCCGGCCGCGGGTTGAAGACGCGGGGCAACTATCTGATAATCTCCTGTTCTCTCGAGAAAGGACGTGAAGTGCGCAAGCAGAGACGCACTTTGGAACACGCCTCCAATGTATGCAACGAGCTTTTGCGGAGGAAGAGCAGTCGCCAAGCTCGAAAGACATTTTGCTGCGGCTTCGAGAATCGAGCAAGCCACGTAATCACCTTCCCGGCATAAGCGATCTACAACCGAAGCGAATCGTGCCACACGCGATCTTGGCCATTCGGGTGTGTAGAAAAGGTGAAGCACTTGGTTGATATTTTGCGCGCCGGTCACTTCAAAGAGAGCAGCCGTGATCGAGGTCTTTCTTCCCCAACCCTCTTCTGCGCGACAGGCGGCACGAACAGCTTGGCGCGAAATATCAAATGCACTTCCTTCGTCGCCGAACACATACCCCCAGCCGCCGGTGCGAAACAGATTGCCCGATTCGTCTCGCCCATACGCGATAGAGCCAGTACCCGCTATCACTACGATCCCGGGTCCGCCCGCCATGGCGCCGATCAGCGCGATCTCTCCATCGTCCGTCACCTTAAGTTGTTCGGTGTGAATGACAGAAGTTAACAGTTCTACTTTGTCTCGCGGACCTCCGCTCATTCCGCAACATGCAGAGCGAAATTGAATCGCGCTTGAATCGAGATTTGCGGAATGGCAAGCTTCCTGTAACCCACCAGAAATGACATGCCGAAACCTCGCTGCCGTTCGGCACATCGCCATAGGCATGAACTTTTTCGCAAATCAGCCGCAGCGTTTCTTCCAGGTCGCCGCTCGTTGAGCGGAAAGCATAAGCATCGATAGCAAGCGGCGCGCCGATCACCACCAGCGGTGCACCATAAGACGGCGTTTCCACCGCCTGTTCGATCGTGAGTCCGCCAACTGCCTGCACAGGAACCCGAACCGCCGAGACGATTTCCCGTAAGCGATCAAGCGGAGTCGGGGCGGGACGCCCTTGCTGTTTGCGCAATGTTCGAAAATCATACCCGATGTGATGCACGATGTAATCGCAGCCGAGCGCTTCCAGCCGCCGCGCGCCTTCGACGGGATCGGGCATGGCCATATTGTCACCCATTACTTGAATGCCGAAATCGCGTGCCGCTTTCACCACGAGCTCAATTGTCTCCTCGTGAGCCTGGCCCATTACCACCACCATGCTTGCGCCGGCGCGGGCCATCAGCTCCGCC
>JAVHMZ010097229.1:0-10205 GCA_034782995.1 Amazona versicolor | reverse complement strand
GCCGATTTTGTTGGGAGCCGTTTTCATCGTACTGGGCACGATTGCCACCTTTTACGTCTACGCGCTGAACGAATCCAACGTGTCAACGGATGACGCCTTCATCGACGGCCACATCATCCAAGTCGCTCCGAAGGTGGCCGGCCGGATCGAACGTGTCAGGATCGACGATAACCAGGACGTCCAGGAAGGGGAACCGGTCGTGGACCTTGATGCCAGCGATTACGCCGCCCAATTGAAGCAGAAACAGGCGGCGCTCGAGAGTGCGCAGGCTCAAACGGTGGCGGCTCGCGAAGGTGTCCGCGCCGAACAGGCGGTGGTTACCAGCGATCGCGCTCTGGTTGAACAGAACAAAGCAGACGTCGAAGCCTCTCGCGCACAAGCTGATCAACAGCAAGACAATCTGCGCCGGGTCCAAGACCTTTTTGATCGAAAAGCAGTTTCCGCCCAGGATTTGTACAACGCACAGGCAGGACAGCGAGCCGCCCAAGCGAATCTGTTGGCAGCGCAGAAAAAGGTTACGTCTTCCGAAGCGCAGGTCGCGCAGGCAGAAGCCCAGGTAGACAGCTTTCTGGCTATCCTCCAATACGTCTCTGCCCAGGTGAAGCAGGCTGAAGCGAACGTCGATATCGCCAACTTGAATCAATCTTACAACCAAGTTACCGCGCCAGAAGCCGGGCGAATCACCAAGAAATCGGTCGAAAAAGGGGATTACGTGCAAGTTGGCCAAGCTCTGTTTGCGTTGGTGCCAAAGCGCGTTTGGGTGACGGCGAATTTTAAAGAGAATCAGTTGATTCACATGCGTCCCCATCAACCTGTCGAGATAGCTGTTGATTCTCTCGGCGGCCGAAAATTTCGAGGGCACGTTGACAGCATCCAATCCGGGAGTGGCGCGCGGTTTAGCCTGTTGCCGCCCGAAAACGCGACCGGGAACTACGTGAAGGTCGTGCAACGAGTGCCCGTGAAAATCCTTTTTGACGAACAACCGAGTGACGGTATCCGGCTCGGGCCTGGTGAGTCAGTCGTTCCGACTGTCCACGTTCAGGATTACCGATACGGTGTCGGCCAGATTTTGGTAGGAGCGATGGTTGCACTCGCGGGCATCTGGTTGCTGACTTGGCGGCTAACGCGTCCCAAGAAAACCAACAAAGCCTAGGAAAGATCGATGCCGACCTCTTTATCCGGCGAGCAGGCATGGAAACCGCGCGCTAACCCTTGGCTGATCGCCGGAGCGGTGATGGGAGCTACCTTTATGGAAGTGCTCGATACTTCCGTAGCTAACGTTTCGCTCAACCACATTGCCGGCAATCTTTCGGCCAGCAACGATGAAGCGACCTGGGTGCTGACCAGTTACCTGGTGTCAAACGCCGTGATTCTTCCGGCCAGCGGATGGTTGGGACGAAAGTTCGGACGCCGGCGATTCCTGATCACCTGCATCATTATTTTTACGATCGCATCGGCCATGTGCGGATTAGCGAACAGCTTGCCGACGCTGATTCTGGCGAGAATTTTACAGGGTGCTGGCGGCGGAGCGCTGCAACCGGTAGCGCAAGCGGTTCTACTAGAGACTTTCCCGCCGGAGAAACGGGGTAACGCCATGTCGGTCTACGCGATGGGAGTCGTCGTCGCGCCGATTCTCGGGCCGACGGTGGGTGGCTGGATTACCCACACTTACTCGTGGCGTTGGTGCTTCTTTATTAACTTACCGATCGGCATCTTGGCCGTGATGATGTGCCTGGCTTTTCTCGAAGATCCACCGTACATCAAAAACGCTAAACCCGGCCGCATCGATCTGCTCGGCGTGGCTTTGTTAACCCTGTGGATAGGTTGCCTTCAGGTGTTCCTGGACAAGGGACAGGACGAAGACTGGTTCTCCTCAGTCTTTATTCGATGGCTGGCTTTTTTCGCGGTACTTGGGTTTATCGCATTCCTGATTCAGGAACTACGTACGCCCAATCCGATCGTTAACCTGCGGGTACTGGCTAACCGGAATTTTGCGATTGGCGCTTTGATCAGTCTCATCGTTGGGGCTGTGCTTTACGGCACGACGGCCGTGTTGCCGCAGTTTTTGCAACAGCTCTTGAATTATCCTTCTTTGCAGGCCGGTTTAGTCGTAAGTCCGCGAGGATTCGGCGCCATTTTGGGTAGTATCATCGCGGGTCGCCTGATTGCGCGCATCGACGGCCGGTTCTGCATGGCGGCCGGAGCCGTGATGTTAGGTACGACCATGTTTGTGCTTGGCGAACTCACGTTGGACGTCTCTCCCGCAAACCTTCTTTGGCCGATCGTTTTGAGCGGTATTGGAGTGACTTCGATCTTTGTACCGATGACCACCTATTCGGTAGCGACCGTCCCTCAAGAAAAGATCGGGGACGCCACCGGGATCAGCAGCCTGTTGCGAAACCTGGGAGGCTCAATTGGCATATCCGCCATCACGCTTTTAGTTACTCGAGGAACGCAAGCGCACCTCGCTCTGGACGTAGGCCATCTCACCATTTTCGACGCGCCATTCCGTCAGCAATTCTCTGTAATCGCCAATGGTCTGGCGCCGAAAATGGGGAGTGTAGCCGCACATTCAGCGACCTACGGAGTGCTCGGACAAAGATTGGAACAAAACGCGGCAGTCTTCGCTTACGTCGACCAGTTCCGTCTGCTCTTTGTGGTTTGCCTGGGACTAGTGCCGCTGATTTTTCTGTTCAAACGGGCAGCTAAACGAGCGTTGCCGCCGGGCGCAGCGGCACATTGATTTGGCCCGCCGCAGAAGCTCTGGCGCGTTGGGGTTCGAGCGCAGAAACATTCCCAGGCGGGTCGACTGGACGTTCACGTTCGGATGGATTTCACGACCAGCGAGTAGTCGCGTTCCGGTGCCGATTCCCGTACTTCGTCAACTCCCGCCGGTGACTCGAAGCGCCTGCAGCTTACCAGTCGTTGAATCGCGGTGTGAGCTTGAAATCTTCATATTTCCAGGGTTTACTAAATACTTAGTGAAAACACGGAGGTTCCTCGCATTTTTGCTAATAACGACCTGCGCGTTTGCCGCCAAAGCTGAGGATTTTTTGCACAAAGTCACTGCGGACGCTCCGTTTTTAGCTTTGCGCCGGTCAGAGATGTGGAACGAGGGTCAAGACGTTCATCTTACCGGACAGAATTGGATCCAGGTTAATCCGGGCGACACATTTCTTTGGTCGGTTAGCGATAAGTCGAACCTGCGTCTCGTTCAGATCCATCGAACCTGGTATTACGCCCTAACCACGGAAATCGACCAACTGACTCACCAGGAGAGATCGGTAGAAAAAGTGAAGCCTATCCAAGTGGCCCGCCGTTAGATTATTTTTTCAAACGGCCAGGTTCGGACAGGCTAGATCAGCAACGTTGACAACCGGCCGAAGAAGGCTACATGGGTCTCCCGTCTCCCATCAGCCCGCTACGAGTTTCGAATAGCAGGGATTGATACGAAAATCCTGGTCGATCGCAGAAGATGGTGTCGGTCAGACGATGAAGGCAACCGCTCAGCCGCACTACTCCGACCTGGTTACCCGCCTAGCGGCTTGCGGAAAATCACCACGTGTTGCCAGGGCAACTCGTCGATCGTCTTTTCCCACTCCAGTGATTGTTGCGCCATCTCCTTTTTCAATTGGGTCACCGTCATTTTGTGTCTGGCCAAAATCGGGACTGAATCGTCCTCCGCCCGAAATTCTACGAACACGACACGACCGCCCGGCTTGATGGTCCGATTCAAGTTTTGCATCATTTCGAATGGTTCAGAAAACTCGTGATAGACATCGACCATGAGAGCTAGATCTATGCTGTTGGCCGCCAAATTCGGATTGATGGCGGTGCCGAGAACTGGTTCGACGTTGGTGACCCCGGCTTCCTCGTCTCGTTTCTTCAGGAGCGCCAACATCTCTGGTTGAATATCGACCGCTAACACGAGTCCGGTCTCGCCGATTTTGCGTGCGATTTTTCGAGCGATAAAACCCGTGCCGGTGCCGATGTCGGCTACCCGCATGCCGGATTCGAGGCCCAGGATACGGATCAATTTGCTGGTCTTTTCTTCTCGTTCGCGATCGGGACGCTCCAACCAACCGGCTCCGGTATGACTCATCACTTGAGCGATTTCCCGGCCCAGGTAAACTTTGCCGGTCCCGCCTTCCTCAGTCGAGGGGTTTACCTGCATGTAACGCGGCTCGTCAGCCAACGAAGTGGCACACTTGAGGAAAAGGACCGCGGCAATTACCAGGAGACGTCCTCCCAACGCTCGGGCAAAAGCCGGCAAAAAGCACCACCTCGATCTTGAGTCGTCCAGCGAGAGGAAACGAATCTTCATGTTTGAGTCAGTACCGCAAACGACTAGCGTTCTGGATGCCAGAAAAAATCATCCTCTCGACGGTGAGCGCGTGGGAGCTGGGTGAAAAATTCAATGACACTCAGTCGCAAAAGAACGAAGCCTTGCGAGAAGCCAAGTTCGCCAAACTCGATGGCGATCTAAGCGAGAATGCACCGTACCAAGCGGCCAAGGAAAAGTTCCGCACCATGGGCCGCATCCAGCGCAGGTTGACCAAAGAAATGAACGACCTGATTGCGCAAGGACACATTCTGGTCGATCCGCTGGAATGGGCAACGGAGCAAGAGGTGCACGTCGCCTCGATCGGAACGGTGACCAGTGTGAAGCTGGCGGGTGTTCGCGAGGACTTTCTGATCGCCGGCGCCCGCGATCATCGCATCCCGGAACAGGGCGATCTGACTCCCCTGCCCTACACCTCGCCGCTCGGCCGCGCCCTGGATGGCCATCGACCAGGCGATCGTTTTACCGCCAAGCTCAACGGTGAAACCCGCGACCTGGAGATTCTTTCGATTCGTCGACCGACCAGGGAAGAGATCCGCACAATCTTTCCGGGTCTAAGCGAGGATCACTTTACTCCTTAACGTGCCCTCCGAGCCAATGTCGAATCAACCGGCGAGCAATCGTGTCGAGATGAGGGAAACGATGAGAAAGCCGAGCAAGCACCTGTTTGGCTTCCTCCCGCGAAAACCAACCTACGTCGGCTAACTCTGTACCGACCGTGATTTTCTCGGTCAGCGCATCCGCAAAGAAACCAACCATGAGTGACTGCGGAAAAGGCCATGGCTGTGATCCAAAGTAGCGTACGTTCGCGATGATAATTCCGCTCTCCTCTTTGACCTCGCGGGCCACGGCATCTTCCAAAGCTTCGCCGGGTTCTACAAAACCAGCTAACGTGGAGTACATTCCTTCTGGCCAACTCGGCTGACGACCAAGCAGACACCGATCCTCTCGCAAGACCAACATGATCGTTGCCGGATCGGTCCGTGGAAAATGTTTCAATTTGCAAGCATCATTCGTACACGCTCGAACGTGCCCAAATTCTTCCGAGATTGTCGGGCTTCCACAGCGATGGCAATAGCTCTGATGGGCGAACCAGTGCATCATCCCCCGGCCGTAAAACAACAGCGAACGTTCCGCCGGATCGAGGCTACCGCGAAATTCCCGGAGGCCAGTGAATTCAAATAGGGCCGGGTCTAGCCGGAGGACACGCAACGCGGCCTCGCTGTTGGCTGCCTCAACCAGATCTACCGCAAACACGGCCCGGCCGCGCGGTTCGATTCCCAGCAGGATTCTGGGCAGATCCGGCAGGTGCGTAGCAGAAAGCAAAATGGGAACCGGGGGTGAGTCGCGTCGGAATAAGTTCAGACCATTCCAAATCACCAAGTACAAGTCATCTTCAGCAGCAATCTTTCCTCGCCAAGCCGGGTCGCTCCGCAACTCTACCGAACGATCAATCACTCCGAGACCAGCAATGTTCTCCACGGACCAGCTCATACCAGCACTCTATACGTCTGAGAGGCCAGCGGAGCGATTTCCGGAGCAGCCTGGTTTGGCGAAGCACTTCAGCGCCGAACATCGTGCGGGCAGGTTCGCTCGGCCGTAGATTGACGCGAAGCTGAATTGCGTTTTCCGTTCCGGGATGCAATGCCCTTTATCTCCGTTCGGGCGCTCCGCGATTCATCCCTGGTTAGGTGGTGTTTCGGCAGTGACCGATCGGCTGGTTCTGGCGGATGCCATCAAAAGCTTTTCCAGGACGGCTCGACAGATCCATCCAGTTCCATGAAAAAATCGCACCTCGCCCGGCGGATTGAAACGAACGCGAACGCCACACCGCTCACCTCTTTAGCAGACTTGATTCCCAGTGGCGAAGAGGCGCCGGCCAGCGAAACGGACGTTCGGCCACTCTGGAAGCTGGGACGGGTAGTGCTGCGTCGCGAAAAGGCTCACCGCGGCGGTAAGACAGTGATTGTCATAGATCAGTTCGCGACTCATCTGCCGGCTTCGGTCCTGGAGGCGACCGCAAAAAAAATTAGGATCGCTTGCGGCTGTGGCAGTGTGGTGAAAGAACGGACGATCGAGGTACAAGGAGATCAAACATCGCGCGTACGCACCTTGCTCGAACGCGAGGGATACCAGGTAGGCGGCGTCTCATGAACAATGCTCGATTTGACGGGGTTGGCTAAAATAAGAACGTGGCAAGAAACCCGATTTATTCCGGAGCACCCACGATGTTTCGGGAGATAGGGACGCCTTACCGGGTCTTGCACACGGCCGACTGGCATCTAGGAAAATTGCTGGGCGACGCCGATCGACAAGAAGAACATGAACTTTTTCTGCATTGGCTCCGTGGGACCATCGTCGCGGAAAAAGTGGATCTTCTGCTGGTCGCCGGTGATATTTTTGATTCTACCAATCCGCCGCAGACCGCTGAGCATCGGTATTACGAATTCCTGGCTGATCTCTGCCAGGAACGGCTCTGCGAAGTGTTGATTGTCGCAGGTAACCACGATTCACCAAGTGCGTTGGAAGCGCCCCGCCGACTGCTGCAGGCACTCGGGATCCACGTCGTCGGCCGCTTGCCAACCGAACGCTCTCGAGCAGTTTTCCGGCTACCGACGGGAGGGCCGACGCAGCTGGTCGTCGCCGCTGTCCCATTCCTCCGTGACCGCGATCTGCGATTGGGAAAGCTGGGTCAGTCCAGGGAGGAAATTCAGGCAGCTATCCAGATCGGCTTACGTGATCGTTACGCTGAGCTGCTCCAGGCGTCGCGCGAAGAACGCTCAATCAGTGCATCTTTGGTGACCGGTCATCTCACCCTGCGCGGGGCGATCGTTTCCGGTACAGAGCGCGAAATTCACGTCGGGGGTCTTGGGATCGTCACGGAAGAGGTCTTCGGTAAAGAATGGGATTACGTTGCGCTCGGCCATTTACATTTTCCTCAACCGGTCAGTAACCTCGAACATTTGCGGTACGCCGGCTCACCGATCCCGCTCAGCTTCGCGGAAGCTACCGCCGGAAAAGAAGTGAGACTACTGGAGTTTTCGGCAGGAAAATTAGTGGCCAACCACGCACTCGAAGTCCCGCGTTTTCGCACGCTAGCTACCGTGCAAATTGATAACGAGACCATGGTGCGCAACTGGCGAGGTTTCCATCCAAGCAAGTCCCCTCTGACCCCATGGATTCACGTGATGATCGAACGCGGCGTTAACGTGAGCGATCACACCATTCGTTCGGCGGCAGAAGGTCAACCGTACCGAGTTCTACGAGTCTCGATCTACGACGCCGGCGGCGCTGAAAATCGCGAGAGCGTAGCCCTCGCGGAAGCGGCGATCACGGAGAATTTGTTAAGCGATCCGCCGGCCGTTTTTGAGAAGAGGCTGAGTTGGACCGGTTTGGCTGACCCAAGGAAAGACGCGCTGCGCACCGCCTTCGCCGAGTTGTACGATCAATACCTGGAAGGAACCGGTGCTCCGCGCCGGACGGGAAGTGAGATTCAATGAAGTTGCTTCACCTGGCGCTCCGGAACTTGAATTCATTGTATGGCGAACACGAGATCGATTTTGCGAATGGCGTTCTGGGCGAGTCCGGCATTTTCCTGATCAGCGGTTCTACCGGCGCAGGAAAATCCACTTTGCTCGACGCAATCACGTTGGCGTTATACGGACGCGCAGCCCGCTACGATACCGCCAATCCGGAGAACATGATGAGCCGTCATACGGGCGAATGTTCCGCCGAAGTCGTCTTTTCTTGCGCCGACGAAAATGGTCGATCCAACCAGTACCGAGCGAGCTGGTATCTCAAACGATCGCGGAATTCGCCGGGAGGCAAGCTGCAAAACGCGCAACGTTTTGTTTATGACGCCGCTGGTCAAACGCTGGCCCAAAACGCCAGGGAGTCGGGCGCACTGATCGAGCAATTGACCGGATTAGATTTTGAGCGATTTCTCCGCTCAGTGCTGTTGGCACAGGGTGATTTCGCCCGTTTTCTACGCGCCGCGCCGGCCGACCGCGCCGAGTTGCTCGAGAGTCTCACCGGGACAGTAGTCTATTCTGAATTGAGCAAGATGGCCTACCGCAACGGCAGCCTGCTCTCCGACGAACTGAGACTGCTGCAAAGTCAGCAGCTCAGCTCCCAACCTCTGAACCAGGCAGATCGCCACAAGCTAGAACATACTTGGTCGGAGCTTGGCGATGAGATCCGTACCACCAGAGGTCTGATCCAAAGTAGCGAGGAGAAAATCAGGGCCGGCGAACAACTCCAGCTGAAGATAGTCGATCAACGAAATCTTCTCGATCGAAGACGCGCAGCCGAAGTGGATTTGGAAGGACCACTCAAGATCAAGTTAGAGCAACATCATCGCGCGGAAAGATTTGCATCGGGGTTAGCTCAACTCGGACATCTGCGGGCCGAACTGGACGACGCGCGGAACGCTCTGGTAGCCGCCGAAACGGAACTCTCTAACGCAGAACAACTTCTGGTTTCGGCGTTGTCCGATAGCTTAGCCGTTGCGGAAGAACGCTGGATCGCTCTGCAACGGGAGCGAACCGTTAAAGGCGAAGAATTTGGTCAGCTCACCGGGAACACCGAAAAGATCGAGCAATGGCTGCAAACCAACGCCAACGACGAAAAGCTAAATCAGATGCTGCCTGAGCTCGCGGAGTGTCTCCAGGATCTCGATTTTGTTCGTGGTACCCACACCGCAGACCTGGCACGGCTACAAAAGGCGGAGAAAGAGTTTTTGGTAGGCAGCGCAACACTCGAAAAATCGAAAGCGAACGTGGAGATCTGCCGGCGAGCGGCCGAAGCGCAGGCGGATGAATCCGCCATGCTCGGTGCCGAACTCACACGGTTTTTGGCCGGCCAGTCACCTGATCAAATCGATGAGCGACTGAAGAATTCTCGGAGAAAGCAGTTGGTGCTGGAGGAAGTCAGCACTCTGTTCGGACGCACGCGGGAAAACGAGCGGCGGCTTTCCGGATTGATGGAGAGCGAGCAGTTGTTTCGTGCGCAACTCGGCGAAGCGGTGGCCACGGCCAGGAAGCGTAGATCGGAGATGGATCAAGCGAAAGTCGAGCACGAACGTCTCCGTGCACAGGGCTTCCAAGCCGCGCGCGCAGCTTCCCTGAATGAACACAGGACCGCACTAAAAACGGATGAGCCATGCCCGCTCTGCGGTTCGGTCGACCATCCCTATGCCCGCAACGTCAGTGCTCCGAAAATCCCATCGGCCGAGATCGACCAAGCGGCAGCAGCAGTGCACACCGCTAACCACGCGTTCACGGCTGCTGTGCAGGAACAAGCGAAATTGGAAACCAGTGCGCATCACACACGTACGGACCTAGTCCGGTGTAAATCCGAACAAACCGCGCTCGAAGAGAAAATCGCATCCCTTCTGCGGATCGAAGAGGTTCATCAGCCGATCGAGGCCGCCGTTCTTTCTGTCTGCCAAACTGTGCAGGACTTGCAGGACCATCTTAGAATGGTGCGAACGGCTGAAGAAGCGTTTCGGCAAAGCGAAGCCAAGCGGCGCGAGACTCAGCACGCGCTGGAACTCGCCGCCCGACAAGAGGAACACGATGGGCAGACCGTGATCGCGTCGAAATCGATTCTCGAAGAGTTTCGCCGTGTCGAATGCGCTGCCGAAGCCAGGATTCGACCTTGTGAGGAGCGGCTGGGAAATCTTCTCTCCGCTCTGGGACTAGGTCGACCCGCTGTCGGCACGGAAAAAGACCTGATCAGTCATTTGCGCGAGCGCGCCGATCAGTTCGGGAAGCAAGTAGCCAAACTGGCCGAGTTGAAAGCGAACCAGAGCAGCTTGGCAGTAGAAATCGCGTCGCTGGAGAGAAGCGCCGCTCTGCTACGC
>JAVHMZ010097125.1:0-10205 GCA_034782995.1 Amazona versicolor | reverse complement strand
AGAAGGAACTGGAGCAAGTTCACTTGTGTTTGGGCGTCCCTTGCTATCCCGTGTCGCATGAGCAGCGGTTTGCATGTTATGTGCTGAACAATCTTCTCGGCGGAGGCATGAGCTCGCGCCTGTTCCAGAACATTCGCGAAAGGCAAGGTCTGGCGTATTCGGTTTTCTCGGATCTGAACCCATATCGCGATACGGGGTGCCTATCGGTTTACGCGGGCACCTCGCTCGAAACAGCGCGTCAAGTGGTGGATTCGGTCGTCAAGGAGTTCCGCTCTTTGAAAGAAGACCGCATCCCGGCCGATGAAGTGCGCCGCGCAAAAGATCATCTCAAGGGTTCGCTGATGCTGAGCCTGGAATCAACCTCGAGCCGGATGTCGAATCTAGCTCGCCAGGAGATGTACTTCAAACGATTCTTCACGCTCGATGAGCTAGTCGATCGCATCGAATCGGTGACCGTGGACGAAGTGCAGGCGATTGCCCGGACGTTCTTCCACCAAAAATATATTGCATTGACGGTGCTGGGAAACCTGGACGGGTTCAAGCTGACAAGAGAAGACTTAGCCTGCTAGGGCTGGTGGTCCCCTTCCTGTTGCGACCGTTTAACAATCAGTCTAAATTGATCTAATACTTAGATCTATTTGTATGCAGCAGCCCGTCGAACTGAAGCTAAAGCAGGCCAGTGCAGTTCTTGGGGTGAACCCAAAGGACCTTCAGAATCTATTGCAGTTCAAGATCCTACGACCCGTCCGCAGAGGTGGCCTTTATCGGTTCGATGATCGACTGCTGCGCCGGGATGTATCGCGATTTGCCCCGCGGACGAAAGAGACCGGGATGGGAGCGCGAATTCGCAACCATCCTCGAGGCAGCAGGACGCGATTTGTCGGGTGTCACTGAGTCGCAGATTGCGGCGGCAATTCGCGCGCGCCGAGGAGAAAGGAAGCAATCACCGGAGATCACGGTTGGCCGTCTCCAAAGGTTTGCCTAACGGAGTCGTCGACACGTCCGTCCTTGTGGCTGGAATTGGCGCATTCAAATCAGACAGACCTGTGCGGAACCCGAGCGCTCGATTTCGAGACTGGCTAGAAAACACGACATTCACTTGGCTTATTAGCGAAGATATCGTCACGGAATATAAAGAGGTCCTCGGGAGACTCGGTGTCCGACGGGACCTGATCGGCGCTGTTATCAACCTGCTGAGAGAAGAGGCTGAAGTCGTGAATGTTCGTTTCGCCTCTGAGATATCACCAGATCCGGACGACAATCCGTTTTGCGCCTGCGCAGAGGAGGGTCATGCGGCATTTCTCGTGACGCTAAATCCTGAGAATTTTCCACAAGAGCGATTATTGGCGCGGATCATTTCGCCAGCCGATCCGATACCCACTAGAGCCCGGCGGCGAAGGCAATAAACAAACGCGCGTCCTCCCTCCGCTGCGATACCATAACCTGTACCGCACGGCCCACACGCGCTATGGCAAAAGGAAAACCGGGAGCAGACAGTTCCGTCCTCGTGACGACGCACATTGGCGGCAAGAGTTTGGTCGATTTAGCGGCCGAACTCTTTGGCGAAGCCCCAGTCTTCTGGGGCAGATACTTCACCAGTAGTTCAGCCGGTAGCAGTGCCGAATACCGCCATATTAAAGAGAATCAAATTCTGCGCGACAACGGCATTCGCGTCCTCCCCATCGCGCGCCAAACCAAGCGTGTGAAAGGCACGCAAGCGGACGGCAGCGCGGATGCCGAGTTGAACGCTGACGACTTCCTGGACACGTTTGGCGTCGATCATCTCGCGAGCGTCGGCCAGGAGTTTTATTTGTTTCTGGACGTCGAGGGAAATCCGAGCTTGTCGCAAGCTTATTACACGGGGTGGGCTCAAACTCTTATCGCCCACAGCGCGACGGCGACGGACGGACGAGTGCGTCTCGCCCCGTGCGTGTATGCAACGCGATCCGATACGCCTACATGGTCCGCAATTGCGGCAGCGGCTTCGGCCGGCGTCCCGTGCAGGGGGGCTTGGATCGCGCGGTGGCCGAGATCAGGTTGCCAGCCTTTGCCTGAATGGGATCTCCGCAGGGTTGCGCCCGAAATCTCAATCCCTTGTCCGGTGTTGATCTGGCAGTATGCGGATGACTGCCACGGCGGCGGTGGTTTCGATTGTTCGGAAACGAACCCGGAAATCGACCTCGCGCGCGATCTTCTTGATCATCTCGTCCTGCCGCCTGACGTAACTTCCTTGCTCCGAATGAATTCGTGAAGTTCCTGCTTCCAGTTCTCCTCGTCTTAACGGAAGCCGCTGCGCCCGCACACGACTACTCACGCCCTCTAACGCTCAAACCAAAAGAGCTTCGCAAGGTTGCCGGTTATCTACCCCATCCCGGCGACCGCATGTTTTTCGTCTTCCGTTCTGCTGGCCGCCGTCGGCTCTCGTTATCGGTGCAAAGTCTCAAAGGCAGCCTTATACCGCAAGCAATTGTCGTATTCCCCTCTGGGGATCAAGAGGGCCCGGGTACGGATTTAAAGATCAACCTGCGAGAGCCGGGGACCTATCGGGTGCGGGTCAGCGCGAGGGAGCAGACTTCGGGAAGATTCGAACTGCAGCTGCGCATCGATTGAAGTTCTAAGTCAGCGAAGAATGGAGTGCTACGCTCGTGATCTTGTGACGGGCGTTAAACCTCAGCAATGGACCATCGGTGTGCTCGCGTTAGCAATGCTAACCGGCGCCGTTAAGCCAGCGCTCGCTCTTGACCTGAAAGCCCTCCATCCGCAAGGTTACGTCAGCGACTTCGCAAACGTAATCGACGCGGAAAGCAAAACCCAAATCGAGCAGTACGCGGCTGCGGTCGAGCGATCGACGGGTGCGCAGTTCTCGTTCGTCACACTCAAGACGCTAGAAGGCGAACCGCTCGAGGACGTCAGCATCGATCTGTTCCGCCAGTTCGGAGTCGGGCAAAAGGGAAAAGACAACGGCGTCCAACTCCTGCTCGTGATCGACGATCGCCGCAGCCGGCTGGAGATCGGTAATGGGCTCGAACCGGTTCTCCCGGATGGCCTGGATGGACAGATCCTGCTCGACATGCGTCCCGAATTGCAGACAGGGCATTATGGGCAAGCGATGCTGCTGGGCGCCCGACGGCTCGGGACCACGGTCGCCCAAGCGGAAGGAAAAACAATCGAGGGTGCCACTCCCCTCGCTCCGCCGCCCGCGCACGAGCACCACAAGCAAGGCATTCCCTGGGGGTTGATTCTTTTCGTGATCGTTTTGCTCGTGCTGATGAGCCGCCGCAGACCACGCGGTGGCGGCGGAGGCGGATTTTGGCCGGGATTCTTCATCGGCAACGCGATGGGTGGATGGGGCCGCGGCGGTGGTGGCGGTTTTGGCGGTTACAGCGGCGGTGATTCATCGGGCGGATTCGGCGGGTTTGGCGGAGGTGATGCCGGTGGCGGCGGCGCATCCAGTAGTTGGTAACTCCGTTTTTCGACATGTCCCTGTTTCCCGCGCGCGTGTTCTAAAATCGAAGGTCACGTCAATGGAGAAGCTGCTCCGCCAGCTCGTAGACAAAATGCAGAAGGCGCATGGAGACGATCTGGTTTCCGTCATTCTTTATGGCTCGGCCGCGCAACCGGGTGAGCATGACTCCGAGTTTTCTGACATCAACGTTCTTTGCGTGCTGCGCGATGTGACCCCTGCCCAACTGGCCAACGGGCAGCCTGTGCTTGACTGGTGGCGCGCGTTCGAGACACCCGCTCCGCTGCTTCTGAGCGAGACGGAAGTGAAGCAATCGGCGGATTGCTTTGCCATCGAGTTTCGCGATATGCAACAACGCCGCAAGGTGTTGGCCGGCCGCGACGTCATCGCCGAATTAGACGTGCCCGGCGCCTCGTATCGTAACCAGATTGAGTACGAGCTGCGCACCAAACTCCTTCGCCTCCGGACGAGAGCGGCTGCGCTGCTGGCCGATCCTAAGCTGCTTTCCCGATTGCTAGTGGATTCAGTCACGACGTTCAGCCTGCTCGCACGGCACGCGCTGCTCGCCGCAGGCGCTGATCCGCCGCCGCACCGTCGAGCCGCTCTGCAAATGGCGGAACAGCGATTTGGATTGGACGCGGCCTCGTTCTACCGCCTACTCGATGTCCGCGAAAAGAAGACCAAAGCTAACAGCTTGCACCCGCGAGTTCTTTTGGACGACTACTTGAAACAAATCAACAAACTGATCGACGCCGTGGACCGGCCAAAAACTGACGCCGCCGCAGGCACAAGAGGAGACGCATGAAAGCAGGTCTGGTTGTAATCATCGTGATCGCGTTGGCCGTGTTTCTTGTCGGCGGGAAGTTTGTAGGCGTGCGCAACGATCTGGCAAAGAAAAACGAGAACATTAACGCCAGTTGGGCGCAGATTGACGCGGACCTGCAGCGCCGTGCTGATCTCATCCCCAATCTCGTAGCCACAGTGAAGGCGTATGCCAAAGAAGAAACGACCGTCGTGGATGAGATTGCCAAAGCTCGTTCCGGATTGCTGAACGCCAATACGCCCGAAGACAAGATCGCAGCGAACAATCGAATCGATAGCGCGCTCGGACGCCTCCTGGTTGTGGTCGAAAACTACCCCAATCTGAAAGCCAATCAAAACTTTCAGAGTCTGCAATTTCAACTCGAAGGAACGGAAAATCGAATCCTGCAGTCCCGTCGAACTTACAACAAGGCCGTGCAGGACTACAACACAGAGCTCCAATTGTTTCCGCAGAACATCGTGGCGTCTTTATCCGGCTTTCAGAAAAACAATGCGTACTTCAAAACGGATGCCGGGTCGCGCGCCGCGCCGAAAGTCTCGGATGACCAGAAGTTTTGACGGCGAGACGATCGTATGAGCACGCCCGTTTTCGCCAACTACATTGCCGGAGAGTGGGTGGACTCCGGCGAGTACATCGAGAATCGCAACCCGGCGAACACCGGCGAGGTCGTCGGACTGCATCCGCGAGCCCGGGCCGCTGACGTGGAGAAGGCTTGCGCCGCGGCTGCGGACGCGCTTCCCAAATGGGCGGCAATGCCCGGGCCATCGCGAGGGGCGATCTTATTCAAAGCCGCCGAGATCCTCGAGCACCAATGGGATTCTCTCAGCGCGGAAATGACGCGCGAGGAAGGCAAGACGCTGCCCGAAGCCAAAGGCGAGGTGCGACGCGCAATCAACATATTCCGCTATTACGCCGGCGAGGGCTCGCGCGCCGGTGGCATCCTGACTCCGTCCGAACGCGATCGCGTGCAAACGTTCGCCATTCGCAAACCGATCGGCGTCGTTGGTCTGATCACGCCCTGGAACTTTCCCATTGCGATCCCGGCCTGGAAGATGGCACCCGCGCTGATCTGCGGCAATTCCATTGTGGTGAAACCCGCGAGCGTTTCGCCGCTCAGTTCGAGGCGGCTGGTGGAAGCACTGCACACCGCCGGTGTTCCGAAAGGCGTCGTGAATTTTGTGACCGGTTCGGGCGGCGAATTGGGTGGAGCACTCGTGAACGCCGCGCCGGTCAAGGCAATCTCGTTTACCGGTTCAAACGACGTCGGCCACTGGCTGCATGGCGAAGCCTCGAAACGGCGCATACGCATTCAGCTCGAAATGGGCGGCAAAAATCCGACCGTCGTTTTGGCCGACGCCGATTTTGCATCCGCGGTCGAGAACACGGCGAACGCGGCATTCTTTTCTACCGGGCAAAAGTGCACAGCCACGAGCCGCGTGATCGTGGAGGAGCCGATCTACGACAAGTTCCTCGCCGCGCTCATCGAGAGAACCAACAAACTAAAAGTCGGAAACGGAATGGAAGCCGGGATCGACGTCGGCCCTTGCGTGGATCAAGGGCAGTTGGACACCGTCCTCCGATATATCGAGATCGGGCGCAAGGAAGCGGGCGAACCGTCGTGCGGCGGGCAACGACTGACCGGCGACGGTTTCGACAAAGGCTTTTTCGTACAACCCACGATTTTCGCTGGCGTCACGCAGGAGATGAAGATCGCACAAGAGGAGATTTTCGGGCCAGTACTTTCCGTGATGCGTGCTCGCGATTTTGAAGACGCGATGCGGATTGCGAACGCGACTCCTTTCGGGCTTTCGGCGTCGATTCAGACTTCCAACGTTTCGCGTGTGTTCGAATTTGTGAACAGCGCTGAAGCGGGCCTTCTGACTGTCAATCTGCCGAGCGCGGGTGTCGAGTATCAGCTTCCATTCGGCGGAACGAAGGACTCCAGCTTCGGTCCTAAGGAGCAAGGACCCGCGGCGTTCGATTTCTACAGCGACTATAAAACCGTCTACCTAAGATATTGATCCACAATGCGCCTAGGGCAAATTCGAAAGAATGGAGCGGTCACCGCTGCTATTTGGGAAGGAGAACGGGCTCGCTCCATCCCCGCGCATACGACCGCGGATCTCATCCGCCGCGCCGAATCCGAAGGGATCGAGCTTCGGGAACTGGCAAGCCAACTTGCTTCACGGCACAGCGAAGAAGCGAGCCCGGTGCTGCCGGTTTATCCCGTCGAGGTTTGGGGCTGCGGCTGCACCTACCGGGCAAGCGCATCGTTTCGCGACGCGGAGCATGGAACGCGCGAGGGTTTTTACGCGCACGTGTATCGCGAGGACCGGCCGGAGATTTTCTTCAAAGGTACGGCGCGTGTTTGTGTCGGGCCCGGCGCATCAATCGGGCTGCGGCGCGACTCGCAGTTCACCGCCCCCGAGCCCGAGCTCGCGCTTATTTTGGGGAGCCGGGGCAAAATCCTCGGGTATACGCTGGCCAATGATGTGTCCGCTTGGGATATCGAACGCGCAAACCCGCTGTATCTTCCGCAATCGAAATCGTATAATTGCTGCTGCGCGTTGGGACCATTCATTGTCACCACCGAAGACATTCCTGACCCGCACGCGCTCGAAATCGCGTGCAAGATCATCCGCGGTGATCAAGTCCGCTTCAACGGCTCTGTCGCGACGAGCAACCTAAACCGAAAACTGGAAACACTCGTCGAATACCTGCTACGTTCCAACTCCGTTCCGTCGGCTTCCGTGCTGCTCACGGGCACCGGAATCATTGTGCCCGAATCTGCCGCGCTCGAAGCAGGTGATCGCGTGTCGATCTCGACTCGCGAGATTGGAACGCTGGAAAACGTTGCTATTCGGGTGTAAACGGCTGATCCGCCTCAGCCGCATCCAAAAGATCGGGATTTTTGGCGAATCGCTTCAGCACTTGCACAATTGCGCCGGAGCGGAAGCCGGCGCGCAAGAGACGGCGATACGCCGCGGCCACGTCTTTGTCCTCTTGAAACAGCGCCTCGCGCGAAGCAGAGCGATACCGGCGCCGAACGTATGCTTCGACGAGAGCAACTTCGTCTGTTTCGCTATAGGTTTTGTCGACCGCGGCGTTGGCGATTGGACCGGTTACCCGCCGAGCGCGAAGGTCGTGCAAAGTTCGGATTCGTCCAAATTGCTCGTTAGCGAGGCGCGCTGCAGCGAAGCCTTCGGCGAATCTTCGATCATCAAGATATCCATATTCGCGCAATTTCCCGATCACCTCATCAAGGTCGGCTGGAGCCGCGGCACGATCGCGCAGCTTTGCCTTCAACTCTGCCGTAGACTGAGCTCGGCGCCCCAGCGACTTGACGGCATAATCCAACAGTTCTGCTGACTGGAGCTTTGCCTTCGCCCTCGGTCTCGAAGATTTCATTGGAAATAAAAGTGCTACTTGTCAACAGAGTATACTTTCCAGGCAAGGCCAGGAGTGTGAACGATGAATCGTGACGGATTAACGAACTTCTTATTAGGGCTCGGAGTAGGAGCGGGATTAGGCATCCTCTTCGCCCCAAAATCGGGCGACGAGACCCGCGGGTACATCCGCGACAAAGCAAATGAAGGTGGCGACTATCTAAAGAAAACCAGCGCCGATTGGAAGAGCACCGCGGATGATTTGATTGACAAGGGAAAAACGGCGATCAATCGTCAAAAAGAAAATTTGAACGAGGCCGTTGAAGCGGGCAAGCAGGCATACCGGGAAAAGGTCGAGCCTAAAATTTCAGAGACTTTGTCGTAACCAGTAGAGGGAAGGGCCAGCAATGTCGGATGAAGCGTTTCGTTGGACCATCACGATCGGAGTAGGTTTAGCAGCCCTGTCTTTCGTAGTTATGGGGATAGTAGCGATTGTGGCTGTCTCGTTATTCAGCAAAATTAAGGCGAAGGTAGATTCGCTTCTTGAATCAGTTCGACCTATCGTGCAAACGGTAAACGAGACAGCCACCAATCTGAAGCCAAAGGTTCTGAAAATATCGGATAGCGCCGTCGAGGTTTCCCAAGTGGTCGTTAAGGAAGTTCATCGGTACAGTGATCTCTCAAAGGACGTAGCCGAGCGCGCGAAGGCGCAGGTCGCTCGCATCGACGTTGCGGTCGATCACACCGTGGATAACGTGCAGGAGGCAGGCGGCGCGATGAAACGCGCTGTTTTGCGACCGGTTCACCAGATTGACGGAATCCTGTCGGGCCTCCGAACCGGATTATCCACGCTAACGCGCACGCAACGGCCTAGCATCCGAACGGCCACGCAGGACGAAGAGATGTTCATCTGATGCGCAAGCTCGCTTTGATCTACGGAATGCGCTTGCTGCCCGCCGAGGAAGTTGAATCGATAAGCGACGCGCCTATTCAACTAGTCGCAGGAAAAACTGCTTCCGTCACAATGCATTTGATTGAAGGCTCAACCGAGCTAGAGATTCGGAAGCAGTTAGACCAGTCGCTTGACGCGTTTTTCGAGTTCTATCCTCAGTTATAGCCCCTAAAAAATCAACTTTTTCTCGATCAACTCCGCATCTGAGCGTGTCAGACGCCTGATACTGCGCATCACCCTTAGGCCAACTTGCGAGCATAGGCAATCTGCGCGCGCATATCGTCAGCGTCATCGCTGTCCTTTTCAAATTCGATTGCAACCAAGTGCGGAAAACGGATCGATCGTAGCTCGGCAAAGACCGTCGGAATTTTCGCGATGCCGCTACCGAGCATGACGTTTTGCTCCGCCCCGGCAGCTTGTACGTCTTTCATGTGCACCAGCTTCAAACGCGCACGAAGGCGCCGAATGGCGTCGACCGGATCGCGTCCGCAGGCAGCCATTTGACCCACATCCAGAGTTGATCCCACTGTCGGAGAAAGCGTCGACAGCGCACGGAGCACGTCGTTGGCGCTTTCATAAGCAAATTTTTGAGGAAACCAGTGGTTATGAATGCCAAAAGTCAGCCCGGCTTTGGTGAATTGCCGGTCAATCTCATGCAGGATTAAACCCGTCGCATCGCCGGAAACGTTCGATGCGCCCAAAACTTTCGCGTAACGAACCGCGAAATCAAGGTCGTGCTTGTTCTGGATCGTCGCCGCGTAATAAGAAACGCAGCGAATACCGGCGAAGTCGAGTTTGCGCCGGGCTTCTTCAACCATTTCTTGCGTCGGCGGTTTCATCAACATGAACTCGGCGCGCGACATCTCGATTTCCCGGATCTGATTCGCCTTGAGCTGGACGATCATTTCGTCGAGCGAGAGCAGATGATATGAAAACGTACCCACGCCGATATTGAGATGAAACGGCGAGGCCAACGTCGGAGCGGCTACTGCCATTGCGGTTGCGAATTGCGCGAAGGCCCGGCGCGTAAACCTCGTCAATGGCCAGATCCTTCCAGCGGAACCGTCCGGGGCGTGACGTCGGCATCGACCAAGCCCAGCACCCAACGGATTGCTTCACGGTACATATGCTGAAACTTCGGGTCGTCCCAATTCTCCGTAACGTGTCCCAATGTGTTGTAGTAAACGCGGCCCTTTCCGTACATCTTGGCCCAGGCCACGGCAAAATCGCGATCCGTCCGATGCACGCGAGGATTCTTGAGATCGAGCTTCGTTGCATCGAGCCGCATGAGAACCCGGCGGTCTTCACGCGAGCAATTCTTGATTTGGTAGATCTCGTCCGTAAGGACGAACTCGCGCGGCCACTGTAACATTCCCGGGAAGTCTGCATCTTCGACGATAATCGGCGCTCGGAATGTTCCCCATGGATGCTCGTCGAAGTAGCCTCCAACCATTGCTCCGTATTCAGGCCAGGTCGTGAATGTGATCGTTGCGCTATGTACACCAATGAATCCCTTCCCAACGTCGCGGACGAACGAGAGAAGGTCGCGTTTCTGCTGATCATCCATCTCGAGCGTGCCGC
>JAVHMZ010097017.1:0-10211 GCA_034782995.1 Amazona versicolor | reverse complement strand
CTCCGTTTCGCATGATCGCGATGCGGTCGCTCATCCCTAAAATCTCCGGCAGTTCGGAAGAGATCATCAGAATCGCGAGGCCATCGCGCGCGAGCCGGCACATTTGCGCGTGAATCTCGGCTTTGGCGCCGACGTCGATCCCTTGCGTCGGCTCGTCCAAAATAAGAATGCGAGGTTTCGTAGCGAGCCAGCGGGCCAGCGCGACCTTTTGTTGATTCCCTCCCGAAAGCGCACTCACAGTGAGCGTGAGCGATCTAGCCTTAATACGAAGGCTCTCCTGAAAGCGGTGGGCAAGGCGCCGTTCGCGGCGCGGGTGCAGAAAGCCGGTTCCGATAGTGGCGAGGGTAACATTCGCGGGAATCGGCAGGTTCATGATGACCCCGTGACGGCGGCGATCTTCCGGCACATAGGCCAGACCGAGCTCGATGGCGCGGCCTGGACTTGGGATGGACACTTCGCGGCCCGCGATATGAATGGAACCACCATCGACGGGAGCGAGTCCGAAAAGGGCTTCGGCGAACTGTGTCCGGCCGGAGCCGACCATGCCCGCGAGCCCGAGAGTTTCGCCGCGCCGCAAAGTGAGCGACACGTCGCGGACGCCTCCCGAGCTGGATCGAAGGCCCCGAGTTTCCAGTACGACCTCGCCGATCGGGGCTTCGGTTTTGGGGAAAACCTGCGAGAGCTCGCGTCCGGCCATCATCTGAATAATCCGGGACCGGTCGAGATCGGCCATCGCATGAGTGCCGACAACGGCGCCGTCTCGAAGCACGGTGACCCGATCGGCGACTTCGAATAATTCGTCCAGGCGATGTGAGATGTAAATAAGTCCAACCCCGCGGGTGCGCAGGTCGCGGATGATCTGAAAGAGGCGCTGCGTCTCCTCGCCGGTGAGCGAAGCGGTAGGCTCGTCCAGGATGAGAACGCGCGTGTTTCCGCCGAGAGCGCGCGCAATCTCGACGAGCTGCTGCTCGGCCATGCGCAGGTCCGATACCGGAGCTTGCGGATGGATGCGCGCGCCGATCTGGGCGAGCAACTCGCGCGCGCGGAGATCGCGCTCGCGCCAGCGCACCACGCGCCAAGGACTGCCCGTCTCGTACGCCAGCGCGAGATTCTCGGCAACGGTGAGATCGGCAAAGAGCGCGGGCTGTTGATAGATGGCGGCGATGCCCAGCTCATGCGCCCGATGCGGCGTATGATCCGCAAGGAGCTTCCCATCCAAATGGAGTTCTCCCCCGTCAGGGATGACCGCGCCGGTCAGGATCTTGATCAGGGTTGACTTCCCTGCCCCGTTCTCTCCGACTAAAGCGTGGACCTCGCCACCGCGTAGCTCGAGGGAGGCGTCCTTGAGAGCAGCTATTCCCGCGTAGGATTTCTGGAGGTGAGCAGCCGTCAGGAGCGGCATCGGCTCACCTATTGTAGGCCAGCGCAATGGCTGCTGAGCTACACTGAAACCTCGACTGAGCCGCGTTCATGCGCATCTGGAATCTCTTCCGCGAGGCGCTTCGCGGGTCACATCGCGACTTCACCACCACCAGCATCGGGCAGGCGATTTTTCTTCTTTCCGTCCCCATGGTGCTCGAGATGGCGATGGAGTCTTTGTTCGGCGTGGTGGATGTCTACTTCGTCGCGCGGCTCGGCCACGAGGCCGTCGCCACGGTGGGGCTAACCGAGTCGTTGCTCGCGCTTGTCTTTGGTGTTGCGCTCGGCCTCAGCCTGGCGACCACCGCCATGGTCGCGCGGCGCATCGGCGAGCACGACCCGGAAGGGGCCTCGGTAGCGGCGGTGCAGGCCATCGTGATCGGGCTGATCGTGTCCGCCATCGCCGGTGTTATCGGCATTACGCTCGCTCCGCGCTTGCTTGGACTCATGGGCGCCGATGCCGGCGTTCTTCAAACCGGATCGCGCTACACCGCCATCATGGTCGGCGGCTCGGTAGTCATTTTTCTGCTGTTTCTGAACAACGCGATCTTTCGCGGCGCAGGCGATGCTGCGCTGGCCATGCGGGTCCTCTGGGTCGCGAACGGTATCAACATTGTCCTCGATCCCTGTCTCATCAACGGGTGGGGACCATTTCCGCGTCTGGGGGTAATCGGCGCGGCTGTCGCCACCACGACGGGGCGCGGCGTCGGAGTACTGTTCCAGTTATACCTGCTGTGGAGCGGCGCCAGCCGGGTACGAGTGTTCCGAAGGCATGTGCGGCTGGATCGCGAAGTGATGGTCCGGCTGCTCCGCGTGTCCGTCACCGGCATGATCCAATTCCTCATCGCGACCGCAAGCTGGATGGCGCTCGTGCGCCTCGTATCCAACTTCGGGAGCGCAGCCGTGGCTGGATATACCATTGCGGTGCGCCAGTTTATCTTTGTCATTTTGCCCTCATGGGGGATGTGCAATGCAGCCGCGACTTTGGTCGGCCAGAATCTGGGAGCGAAGCGGCCCGATCGGTCGGAAGCGGCTGTGTACCGCACCGGAATTTACAACTCGATCTATCTCGGATTGGTCTCGCTCGTGTTCTTTACCTGTGCCGCGCCGCTTGCGCACTTCTTTACTAACGAGGAAGCCGTCGCGAGCGTGGCCGTGCGCTGCATGCACACGCTGGCCATAGGCAATATCTGCTACGCGTGGGGCATGGTGTTGGTCCAAGCATTTAACGGCGCGGGCGACACGCGAACGCCGACGCTGGTCAATCTCGGTAGCTATTGGCTGTTCCAAATTCCACTGGCTTACGTTTTGGCAATTCCCCTCGGATTCGGACCGCCGGGGGTGTTTGCCGCGATCCCCGCCGCGGAAACCGTGCTGGCCACAACGTCGCTGATCTTATTTCGCCAGGGGCGCTGGCGGCAGCAGAAGATTTAAGCTTAGAAACTCAGTTTCAATCCGAACTCGAAGACGCGGGGAAGATTTCTCGTGGAGGTCACCTGGCCGCCCGTGGCCAGATTGACGTTAGTCGATGGATTGCTGAAACTGGGCGTGTTGGCGAGATTGTAGACTTGCGCGCGAAAGTCTACGCTCTTGCTCTCGCTAATCTTAAAGTTCTTGAACAGCGCCGTGTCGAACTGAATCAACTTCGACCCGCGCAGAATGCCGCGGCCGGCATTTCCGTAGGTGTATTGAGCGGGGAGTGTGAAGGTGTCGGCCTGGTTCGGCAGCGCCGCCCGGCAAGACGGATTGGCGGAGACAAAAAACCAACAAGTAGGCGTATCGACCATGACCGGCGCGGAGATCGCGTTCGGGCGCTGGCCCGAAGCGCCTGTATTGGCCGTGTCGCTGCTGATAGTCGGTGTAAACGGCACACCGGATTGCAAAGTGTTGATGCCCTGCCATTGCCACCCTCCAACCAGCAAATCCAACACGCGGGGAGTGTTCGTGAAATATTTTCGGCCGCGGCCGAAAGGCAATTCCCAGACATAGCTGCTGACAAAGTTCTGCGGCACATCATAACTGCAGGCGCCCTTGTTCAGCGGGTCCAGATACCAGGCGGGAGAAGATCCTTCTTCGCTCCCCGGGCCATCGAGGCACTTAGAGAAGGTATAAGAAGCCAAAGCCGAGAAGCCGTTCGAGAATCTCTTCTCGAGCTTCGCCTGGAGACTATGATAGGTGCTCGAGCCACCCCACTCCTGGAACAGGAAAACTCCCCAATTCGGGTAAGGCCGGCGTGCCTGGATACTGCCGGGTCCAGCGAACGGAACGTTTCCGGCTGACGAGTATTCGAGACGCGTACCTTTATTCCCCACGTAAGCGACCTCCGCCGCCATGTTATGGCCCAGATCACGCTGAAGGTTCAGGTTCCAGGTCTGGGTGTAAGCACTCCGGAAAAAAGTCCGGGTCGTGGTGATGGCAGGAGTCACTCCCGGCGAAGCAAGAGCTTGCCCCAGAAAGAAGTTCGTCAGAGTTCTCGTGGGAACCGGCGCGGCGGCGGTCGGCTGATCGTTATTCACGAGCTGAATCAAGTTGAAAGGAGGCGTCCGGTAGAGCGGTTGCAGTTGATTCGTATCCGCATAGATGTAAAAGATGCCGTAGGCGGAACGCACCACCCACTTATCGCTTCCGAATGCCCGCCAGGCAAAACCAATGCGAGGCGCGGGACATAGATAGTCGGCTGGGCGAATGGAGTAAGGAAGTCCGAGTTGCTCGGTCGTCTCCAGGAGCGGCCGGAACACAGCCCAGTTCTGGGCTTCATTCACCTGAGTCGTTAAATCGGGCGTTCCTCCCTTGGTTGGGATGATGACTTTTCCCGTAGCGAAATCGAAGGCGTTGGTCTGCCCACGAATTCCGGTAAACCACGAATTGAGCTCCCAGCGCAGGCCGATGTTCAGGGTGAGATCGCGAGTTACGCGGTAGTCGTCCTGGCCATAGAAGCTCCAAAAGTCTCCGGAGACGCCAAAAAGCAACTGCGGCGTCGAGCGCTGCATGCTGTTGGGAAAGCCTAGGAGGAAGTCCGCGACCGCGTCTCCCGTGTTGCCCGTGCTCGTCGGATTTTGAGTGTACTGCCCGTTGAAGTTGATTTGTCCTTGGGAGGTGTTGCCGTTCAGGAAGGCATGCGCCTGGTGAGCGAGCTCCGCGCCGAACTTGATACTGTGACTGCCATGCGTCCATGTAAGCGACGAACGATATTGATAGGTACGAATTCGATTTGCCTTCGGCCGATTATCAGTAGCGCCCATGATCGCCGTATAGCCTGACAGATTGATCTGCGGCGCGGCCGGCTGTTGATTGGAGAGACCCTGGTAACCCGTGATGCCCGCCTGCGAAATGACATCTTGCCCAAGAAAGGCGCTGGCGTTCTGAAAGAAGAAATACATCCGGTAATAGTTAAACGCCGCTTCCGCCGTCAGGGTGGGAGAAATGACGCGGACGTAGCTGAGACCAGCGTTCTGAGCCCGGCTGTGCAACGGATAAGTACCCAGGATCGGATATCCCTGGACATCGCTTTCGTTGTTGTTGATGTAAGAATACCGGCCCATCAAGCTGTCTCGATCGGTGATCCTCGGCGAGATCTTGACATCGAACTTATCGGTATCGAGAGAAAGCGGCGGCGAGTAGATAAACTGGTTTGTCCCTCTGTTGGGCGCGGGAAACCAGGACTTGAAATAAAGCGCCTGGGGCGATAGCCGATTTGCTGGAATCACGTTGTTGGGAAACGGGTCACGCAGAAACTGACTCGGATTCGCCGGGTTGACCCGCGTAGTTGCCGGGTCGAATATGGGCCGCTGGCCGGCGAAGTTTCCGCTTAATTGCGCCAGCGTGGGGATCGTCGAATTTTGGGTTGACCCCTGGCGCGTGCGGCTGCCTTCGTAATCGGTGAAGAAGAAGATCTTGTTTCGCTTGATGGGTCCGCCCAGCGTGGCGCCGAACTCATTTCTCTTTAGTTCCGGAACGTTCTGGGCAAAGAAATTACGCGCTTGAAATTTGTCGTTGCGAATATACTCGTAAAGACTGCCATTGAACGAGTTGGAGCCGCTCTTGAGAACAGCGTTGATCACCGAAGGCAACCGGTACTCAGCCGTCATTCCGCCCGCCATCACTTTGAATTCTTCGAGCGCATCCGTGGAGGGAGAAAGCGACGTGCCGCCCTGTTCGTATTCCGTGATGTCGAACCCGTCGAGTAACCATCCGCCGCTGAGCCGCGAGTTTCCGCTGATGCGCAGTTGGACGCGCGACGCTCGAATTCCCTGGCCGCCCGAAGTGATGTCCTGACCGCCGGGGGTGAACACGGCACCCGGCGTCAGTTGAGCCAGTTGCCAGAACTGGCGTCCATTCAGAGGAACGTTCGCCATGGTGGCGCTGTCGATCACCTGTCCCACAGACGACGTTTCCGTGTTCAGAAGCGGAGCGGCCGCGGTAATCACCACGGAATCGGATGCGGCTCCGATGGTAAGCTTGATATCCAGCCTTACTTCCTGATTTACCTGTAGCGTGAGACCGCTTAGCGTGCTGGTCTTGAACCCGCTCGCTTCCGCCGTGACTGTGTAATCCCCGATGGCCAGAAGAGGAATGGAATAATCGCCATTGGCATCGGAAGCGGTCTTTCGCTCGATACCCGTGGAGACGTTACGCGCGGTAACCGTTGCCGCGGGAACGGCCGCACCGGAGGGGTCAGTGACGACTCCTAGCAGACGCGCGGTGGAATCCTGAGCCGGAAGAAGGCCTGCGCAAACCGTGCTACAGACGATAATGGCAACGCGAAAACGCATCTGACTATTTGGCGAGCTTTGTTGCTTGGCGAGCCACCATTTGCCAGCCGTTGGCTCCGTTGACCCAGACATGGATCACGTCCATGTGCACGATGTTAGTGGGGCTGTGCCATAAGTCCACCCGTCCCTTGACTAGAGCTGTGTTGCCATAGACCCGAACGTGTGTGTCCGTGAAATCGATTCGCTGGATAATCGTCTTGCCGCTCGTGATGGACTGGATGACTTGCGCTTTCGTCTGGAACTCGCCGCCGGAATGAGTGTAAGTGAGGTCAGGGCTCAACACCCTATCGAGCGCCGCGCCATCCTTCTGGATCATCGCGTTCTTATAAGTGTCCATCGCGGCGAGAACGTCTTTCTCGGCGGCCGGACCCACCGCGGCCGCGGAGAGTGCGGCTACCGCGGTAAATTGCGCTAAGAAAATCTTGATCATAGGGACTCCATGGTGAAAGGTTTAATCGACTGCTCCTTTGGCGATCCGAAGCGGCGCAGGAGGTAGCGGTAGGGTGGCGGGGTACTTCGGGGCGGCGGGTGCGGGTTTTCGCGAGCTAATGATCATGGCCACCGAAAGAAGCACGACCAGGCTGGCCACGATCGATCTGGCCGTGAGCCGCTCGCCCGCAAGAGCCCAGCCCAGGAATACGGCGACAATCGGGTTTACATACGCGTAAGTTGCTACCATCGTCGGCGGCGCTACACCGAGAAGCCAGACGTAACAGGTAAACCCGACGAGGGAGCCGATCAAGGTAAGAAACAGCATCGATAACAGGGACGTGGAGTTCAGCGCGGCCAAGTTCAGTCTGGCGCCTTGACCGCTCAGCACGCCGGTCAGCAAAAGGAGGCCGCCGCCGCAGATCATTTGCATTCCCGAACTCACGATTGTGGAATCGGGCAAGGCAACGCGCTTGGTGAACACTGTCCCCATCGCCCAAGAGAACGCGCCTGTTACAACCACCAATGCTCCTAAGGATCCGACCTGACTTCCGGCCAACACTTCAGGGCGGATCACAAGCGTCGCAATCCCGAGAAAGCCGACGCCCAAACTGACTCCCACCAACATATTCGGGCGGGTTTCAGACCGGCGAACCCATTCGATCAGCCCCGTCCAAAGCGAGATGGACGACATCAGCAGAGCGGAGATACCCGAGGGAACGTGCTGCGCGGCCCAGCTTAGTCCACCGTGACAGATAAGAAAGAAAAGCGAGCCCATCAGCGCCGCGGCGCGCCAATTTCGCCACGTCAATTTCTCCCTATGGCGTGTTCTTCCGATCAGGAAAAGAACCACTCCCGCCACAAAAAACCGGGTGCCTGCCACAAAAAAAGAGGGGATCGTCGCTACCGCGAATCGCGTGGCGAGAAAAGTCGATCCCCAAATCAGATAGATCGCGGCGAACGCGAGCGCGAGCTTCCACCCCAGACTCTTCATGCCCGAAAGAATCCGATTAAGCGGCTGGGTAATGATCCGAGTGGTGCTGAAAATACAGATCCAGGGCTAACTTGTTCCGGGATGAGAGCGCGTCTTCCAGGCTGCGCATTTCCTCGGGAGGGAGCGGCTGATACGCCCTTGCCATCCGGGTATTCTCCTCGATATGGTGCATCGTCGGCATTCCCACCACCGCGGTTGAGACCGGGAGCGATAACGAGTACGAGAACAGCTTTTCCGGTGGAGCCTGGCCCTGAAGACCATCAGCGGCGAAAACCTTCATCGCAATCACGCCCATTTTCTTGCTCAAGGCGACGGGCAGAGCGACCGTTTGAAAGCTGGGCTTCATATCGGAATTGATCACCATTCCGCCTCCGCCCGGCTTCATTCCTACCAGAGCGGCGTTCAGCGCCATTTGGGTGCAATCGAAGTCATTTCGCTCCAGAGCGGCCTTCAGCACGTTCGGGTCATGGTGGCAGGTAATCCCGATGGCTTTAGTCACCTTCTGATCGCGAAGCTTCAATAACGTGTTCAGCACCCCGTCTTTGGCCTCGATTCTGGCCAGATCGTCTTCACCCATTAATTGATGGATATGAATCAGGTCGAGCTGATCAGTCTGCAAACGCTTCAGGCTGCCCTCAATGATCGCCATGGCTTTGTCGCCATTGCGCTCGGGAACTTTGGTCGCCAGAAAGACTTCCTTGCGCCGCGTGGCCATCACTTTACCCACGCGCGTCTCGCTCTTGCCATTGCCATACGCGTAGGCTGTGTCCACATAACCGATCCCGAGATCGAGAGCATGGTTCAGGGCCTCGAGTGCCTTATCCTCTTCATAGCTCAGGAAGCGGCTTCCCGTTCCAAACGCCAGAATCGTAACCTTGGCGCCGGTGCGTCCCAGCGTTCTTTTCGGCAACGGTCCCGATTTTTGTGTGTCGCTCGCCGCTCCGAGGGCAGCCGGGCCACTCAGTGCCGCAGTCCCAAGAAAACCTCTGCGTGAAATGCTCATGTTTTGTCTATCCTCTCGCAATTCGCGTTGTGATTCAGATCGGCTAAGTAAAGATTTCCTTGACCACTTCGCCCGCCAGTACCGTTGGCCGCTCCGCGCGCCCATTGTGCATATAAGTGGTCGACATATGGTCGAGTCCCAGCATCCACAAAATGGTCGCATGAATGTCGTGAACATGGATAGGCTTTTCCGCGGCGCGCAGGCCGATTTCGTCGGTCGAACCCACATACTGGCCCGGCTTGGCGCCGCCGCCTGCCATCCACATGGTGAATCCCCATGGGTTGTGATCCCGGCCATCGCTCAGTTCATTGAACGGAGTGCGTCCGAATTCTCCGCCCCAAACCACCAGCGTGTCCTTCAACATGCCGCGCGCCTTCAGGTCGGCCAGCAGACCGGCAATCGGCTTGTCGGACGCCCGGCACCATTTGCCGTGATTGCCTTCGATGTCCTTGTGCGCGTCCCACCCGCTTCCGGAACCGCAGTAAAGTTCTACGAAACGAACTCCTCGTTCCACCAGCCGCCGCGCCATGAGACAGTTATTTCCGTAAACCGCCGTGACTGGATCGTCCATCCCGTAAAGGGCCTTCGTCGAGTCCGATTCTTTCCTCAGGTCGACCGCTTCGGAGGCCGCGGATTGCATCTCGTAGGCCAGTTCATACGAGCGGATACGCGCATCGAGCTCCGTATCTTCGGCCTTGTCGCGCGACCACAAGCGGTTCAGCGTCTTCAAAAATCCCAGCTCATTCCTCTGTTGTTCGTCGCTGATGCCGGTGGGCGGTTTCAGATCGAGGATCGGTGTGTCGCCGCGCCGGAACTGAGTTCCCTGGTAGATCGCGGGCAGGAACCCGGAATTCCAATTATTCGATCCGCCCAGAGGATCCCGATCATCGGTGAGCACCACGTACGAGGGAAGATTCTTGTTCGCCGTTCCGAGACCGTAAGTCAGCCACGCGCCGAGGGACGGTCTGCCGGCGAGAATCGAACCCGTGTTCATCTGGCAAACCGAGCCGACGTGATTCAAACCATCGGCCCAGCAAGAGCGAATGATGCTCATGTCGTCCACGTGCGGCCCGACGTTTTTGTACCAGTCGGAGACCCACATTCCACTCTGGCCGTATTGCGTCCATTCGCGGCGGGAAGCCATCAAGGTGTTGTCCCCGGTGCCCCTGGAAGTTTGGGCCGGCTTGCCGATGGAATCCGGCACCGGCTTGCCATTGAGCCTGGTGAGGAGAGGCTTCGGGTCGAAAAGGTCCACGTGGCTGGGACCTCCCTCCATGAACAGCCAGATGACGGATTTGGCGGTCGGCGGGTGGTGAGGCTTTTTCGGCGCGAGAGGGTCCGCGCCAGGTCCAACCGACGCGTACCCGTCTTCGGCAAGCATGCTCGCGAGCGCAAGGGCCGCCAAGCCGCTGCCCGCTTGCGCGAAAAATTCCCGCCGCGACGATACATTCCAATGGTGCCGGAGTTTGTTCAGCATAAAGGACCTCAGTTCACGTACATGAATTCGTTCGAGTTGAGCAGAGCGTGGCAGAAATCGACAAACGCCGCGACTTGAGCGGGCGACTCACCGGGCGGAACTCTGCCGGGCAGAGCG
>JAVHMZ010096909.1:0-10213 GCA_034782995.1 Amazona versicolor | reverse complement strand
GTGGAACGATCATCGGCATGTTTGCACAATCGAGTTATGAGGAATCGAGCGTCGAACTACATCCGGGCGATGTGCTCATGGCGTTCTCCGATGGCGTGCCCGAAGCGCTGAACCCCGCTGACGAGGAGTTCGGTGAAGAACGCATCCAGCAATTGCTGCGAGCGGTAGCGCACTTGCCGGTGGAAGAGATGTCGCGGCGGATATTAGACGAGTTGAAAGCCTGGATAGCTGACGCGGCGCAGTACGATGACTTGACGTTCTTGTTGATGAAGGTGGCGTAAGAACCGCGGCGCAGCAAATCCGCGCTGCTAATCCTTGCTGCCTAGAGCCTTGCGCTCCAGTGTGAACAGCCGTTCCTCGATGTTCATCTCCGCTCCACCGTCGTTGCTTCGCCCGCGTCCAATCGTCGAAATCGCAAGTCGGCAGCCCGTCCCCATTTCCAGAACTCGGTCAGCAATCGAGTTTCGGTTTTCTCGATTCTTTCCTCAAGGCGCGATTCCAGCGCGGAGAACTGCTCGTCAATTGAGGTAAACCGTTGATCGATTCCGGTGAACCGTTGATCGATTGCGGTGAACCGTTGGTCGATCGCGGTGAACCGTTGGTCTAAGTACGCTTTTAACTCTGCGTCCATCTGGTCGATCTTATTATTGCATCGCGAACGGGTCGGCACAATGCGATGAGGAGGCATAACACTTTCCCTCAGCGGCGCACTTATCAGCGAACGAGATCCCCGGCGTATACTGAACGAGTTAAATACCTCGATGCCGAAGCCACACTACAAACGTCATGACGTTCCTGCCTATGAAGGTGGCGTGAGCTTTGGGTAATCGGTTAGGCTCTGTCGATCTCGAGTGCTTTCCGGTCGTTCGGTCATGGGGGCCCGGTTGTCTGGATTTCGCGCAAGTCGACCCATGCGGAATTGTGCGAATCGCTGGTTGGAGGAAAGACGCCTCCATTGAAAATGAGGTCCCGGCGGTTTTCCTTGATGATCAGGCTGTGCCGCTGTTGCAGTGGTATCGGTATCCGCGCCCGGATGTCAAAGCCGATGATGACGCCGTGTCTCCACAGACAGGTATTGTGCTGGAATACGCGGTTGCCGACCGCGCGTTTGCTTACGCTCACACGCTTTCCATCCGGTTGAGCGATGGCGAGGAGCTGAAGTTTTCTGGCGATTTCCCTCTGGTCGACCCACACTACGGCGGTCTGCTTCACACAAGCACGGTTCTGCACCGCGACGGGATTTACAGCTCGGGCCCGCCGAAATAACGCTGTTCATCCCGAAGTTTTGGCTTTGGCGAAGACACTGGAAGAACCCGTTCTTGATTTTGGCTGCGGTCGCGGCGCATTGATGTCGCAGCGTCGCGAGCTTGGCATGGATGTTTACGGGCTGGAGTTAGACACGCCCGTGATTCGTGACGCGACCGCGGACCAAACGGCAGGGCCGATCACGTTATATAACGGATCGTTTCCTTCGCCATTCCGCTATGGCCAATTCCGATCCGTAATCTGCTCGGAGGTGTTGGAGCATATCCCCGAATATATGTCGGCTATTTTTGATATCGCACGTATCTCAACCGGTAAAGTAATCTTCACGGTTCCGGATGCCAGCGCAATCCCGATTGGTTTTCGGCACGGGGCGGTACCTTGGCATTTACTCGAAGCCACGCACGTCAACTTCTTCACGCAAACGAGCCTGCGGCAAGCTCTACACACTTACTTCTCACAAATCGAGTTTGGGCGTGTCGGGCAATCCCGCTTCAATGATAGTCCCTACTTCGTCAGCTTAGCCGCGATCTGCTTAAAGTAGTTAGGTATTCCAGCGTCGAGCGACAAACTCTCCCGCTACTTCCCGCACTGGCCGGTGTTTTCCGTCCACTTCGTAGTTCAACTCACGCATAGTCTTCGTATCGAAGCATCCCTCCAAAGTCCGCAGCGCTTCGCGCAAGCCGGGAAAGCGGTCGCATGCCGCCGTTCGAAAAACAATTGCCGCCTCGTATGGCGGAAAGTAGCGCTTATCGTCTTTGAGCACCTCTACCGGCAGTATGCTCAACGCACCGTCTGTGGAATTGCCCGCCACCATGTCTACCTGATTCTGCGCCAAGCCCTTATAAAGAAGCCCTAAGTCCATGGTGCGGACACCGCCCGCCAGCTTTAATCCGTACGCCTTCTGCAAACCAGCTAGCCCATCAGGCCGTGACTCGAATTCGTAGCCCACACCCATGTGCCATCCGGGTTGATACGCCGCCGCTTCAGACAACGAATGAACTCGCCGGGCTTGAGCGTCCTCGCGGCGAATCGCCATTGCAAAGGTATTCTCGAAGCCGAGCGACCCCGTCCACTCCAACCCCCACGGCTTATACCCGGCTCGCACACGCGCGAGCGCGGTTTGCGGATCCGTAACTACCTGTTGTTTTAAGACGGAAGTAAGTCCCGTTCCGGTGTACTCGGGATACAAATCTATCGAGCCGGTACGTATAGCCTGCTGCGCGAGAAATGTTCCGCCCAAATCTAACTTACGTCGTACCTCAATATGCAGAACTTGCTCAAGACGCTGCGCAATGATTTCGCCGAGAATCAACTGCTCGGTGAAGTTCTTCGATCCGACAGTAAGTTCGCGATCTCGCGAGCAACTTACTAACAGTATTGCCGCAAATACTACGGCACCGCGCTTAAACAAGCTTCCTCTCCACCCAGGCGAGTAACTCGTCCGCCAGAATCGCCATCAACCCCGCCGGAATCGCGCCCGCGAGAATCTGCTGGGTGTCGATAGAAGCGATGCCACGAAAGATGAAAACACCTAGTCCGCCTGCGCCAATAGCGGCTGCGATCGTTGCCGTACCAATTGTGGTCACGGTAGCAACGCGCACACCCGCCAGGATCGTCGGCGCGGCTAGCGGTAGCTCAACTTGCCGCAACACTTGACTGTCCGTCATGCCCATCGCCACCGCCGATTCTCGCACCGCTCGATCGACGCCCGTAACACCCACCAATGTATTCCGCATGATCGGAAGCAGAGCATAGATAACTAACGCGACAATCGCCGTTGAGCGGCCCACGCCAAGGAACGGGATTGGTATCAGGAACCCGAACAGCGCCAAGCTCGGTACGGTTTGCAGCACATTCGCAAAGCCCAATCCCCAACGACTCAGCTTCGGACGACGCGACAGCGCAATTGCGGATGGAATGGCGATCGCCGCCGCAATCCCCATCGCAATCGCCACCATCACCGTATGCTCCCCCGTCAACTCGCCGATCTCTTCGAGCAATCCGTGCGGAATCATTTCAACACCTCGAGAAATCGGAGCGCCTCCGGACCTCGGCTATCGCGAAACTCATCGGGCGTACCGTGAAACGCGAGCTTTCCTTCCACCAGCAACGCAATGGATGTACCGAGCATCATCGCTTCTCGTACATCGTGTGTGACAAAGACCGAAGTAACTCGCTCCCCTTCGCGCAAAGCAAGAAACTGTCGCTGTAGTTCGAGACGTGTCACTGGGTCGAGCGCTCCGAACGGCTCGTCGAATAGCATCAAACCTGGTCTTGATGCCAGCGCGCGAGCCACTCCCACGCGTTGCCGCTGCCCGCCGGACAGCTCTCGCGGCAATCGCTGACTGAATTCACCCGCGGGCAATCCAACTTGATCGAGCAGTTCCCGCACGCGCGCATCGATCTGCTCGCGCGGTTGCCGAAGCAACGACGGACCCAGTCCGATATTTCGCGCCACCGTGAAATGCGGAAACAGGCCACCTTCTTGAATGACGTATCCGGTCTTGCGGCGTAATTCGATCAGGTCCCAATCCGCCACTCGCTTCTCACCAACCCATACATTTCCACCGGATGATTTCAGCAGACCATTGACTAGGCGAAGCGCGGTAGTCTTGCCCGATCCGCTGCGCCCTAGCAGCACCAGAGTTTCGCCGGCAGGGACAACAACACTGAAATCGCGCAGGATAACCCGCTCGCCTACCGAGAACGAAACATTGCGGAATTCAACGGGTAAGCTTTCCGGGTCCGCCATTCAGGCGGCCGCGAACAGGCTTTCCGCAAATGGCCACTCGTCATCTATCCACTGGCCGCTGCACTCGAAACCGGCCGACCGCGCCAAGTCGCGTAGACCGCGCAAGTCGAACTTATAGCTCGACTCCGTCCAAATTGTTTCACCTTGGGTGAACGTGAAGCGCTCATCGAGAGCCGCGATCCACACACTCTGCTGGCGAATCGATTCAAGATGCATCTCCACGCGGGAGTGTTCACGATTCCAAAGGGCAACATGGCGAAAGTCGCGCAGATTGAATTCGGCGCCTAAATCGCGGTTTAGCCTTGCAAGCAAGTTGAGATTGAATGCCGCCGTGACACCAGCCGGGTCGTCGTAAGCATCAATGAGTTGCCGCGCAGGCTTTACCAGATCCGCCCCTAGCAACAACATATCCCCAACATCGAGCAGCGCGCGCACCTCCACAAGAAACTCGGCTGCCTCTTCCCGCGCGAAGTTGCCGATTGTGCTGCCGAGAAATAGAATCAGCAACCGCTCACCGGTCACGCGTTGCGCAACCGCTTCACGCAACCCCTCGACATAGGTATTGTGTATCGGAGTAACTTCGATGCCTTCGATCGCTCCCAGCGTATTTCCGCATAACGCCAATGCGCTTTGCGAGACATCGATCGGAGCATATGCAACCGACGATTGCCGCCGCGCCGCTTCTTCCAAAATCCAGCGAGTCTTCAAGCCTGAGCCGCTGCCGAGTTCCGCAACGCGCAGCGAACCGCCAACCGCCGATACAATCTCGCGCGCATGACGCTGCAAAAGCCGCGCATCAGCCCTTGTTAGGCCGTACTCGGGAAGGACGGTAATTGCCTCAAACAGCGCCGACCCCACAGCGTCATAGAAATACTGTGCGGGAATAGTCTTTTGAACTGGATCACTTAGACCCAGAAGCACATCTTCAGCAAACTGCCGGACCGCCGTGAACTCCAGTTGAGTAACCGACAAGGATCAGTTCTCCACTAAGTGGAACGTTGCGTATAAATACGGATAATCAGGCCGGAACCAATTGCGTAGTGACCGGCGGGTAAGCATCGTCGCCGTACGCGGCGAAGCGCCCTTTAATACAAAATGCTGGTCATCGAAAAAGTCGGCCGAATACCCGGGATAGTTCGGTTGCGCGATGAAACCTGAAAAGGGTGCAAACGGTGTACGCGTCCACTCCCAGCCGTTGCCGATCAACTGCGAAACTCCCCAAGCGCTTTGCCCGGCGTTGTACTCGGTCACGGCTACCGGATCCCAGTGGCGCCCATCGAAGTTGCCATGAATAGACGGGTGCGCCGGACCGTCGCCCCATGGAAACGCCCGCTCGCCGCCTTCGGGAGTTCCGTAAGCCGCGCGGTGGAACTGTGCCTCCGTAGGTAGATCCAAACCGCGCAAGCGTGCATATTCGAGCGCTTGGTTATAAGTCACATAAACAGGCGCATGCAATGGCAATGGAACAAATTCGAACATCCCGCGGAAATACCATTCACCGTCCCTATTCGTCCAAAAGAAAGGCGCCGGGTGACCTTCATTGACAAATGCGAGATATTCGCCGTTGGTCACCTTAAACTTAGATATCGAAAAAGCGGGAACGTCTACCGTATGTTCGTTGAACTCGTTGTCCCAGCCGAAACCGGTGCCGCGCTGCAAGCCCAATGTGGCGCGCCCTGCTGGAATGGCGATCATACGATCAGTTGCAACTGCTGGCCTTGATGACGCTAATGCACCGTTCGCGGGTGACAGTTTCATCTCATGTGGCAGATTATGCAGTAAGTAAGCTAGCGTCTCGGCATGCATTAACCGGTGCTCAATGGCGGTCTGCATGATCTCCGGATCGGCATATTCCCAGAGCCGATCGACTCCGCTGCGCACAGCCGCGATATATTCGCGTGTTTCCTGCAACGAAGGCCAATCCTTCAAGGTGTCGGAAGGCAATTGCCCGGGTTCGGGATCTATTCCTCTAGCGAATAAGTCGTCAAACGTGGGATGTAGGTGACCGTTCGACAAGTTCCATCGAGCAATCTGGTTCCAGTCAAACGCTTCGAGATGGCCCAGGTAAAAAATCAGCCGGTGACGCTGGGGCAGAGGCCGTTCGAAAATCGATTCCGGTGAAACCAGATTAAACAGTTGGTCGGTCTGCGCCCGGGAATCCGCCAATTTCACGGCCAAATCCGCGCGTGTTTCTACAGTGTGGGGAGATATAAGATTTTGAGAACTCATTGTTCCGGTGGTACATCAGCTACAACTACGTACTGACAGCAAGCCGATATCCATACAAAGGATGGCGCTGTGAGGTGATTGGCTACAGAAATCATTTTCGGCGAAGACGTTCCGGAAGTTACCGGATTCGGAAGTTCCTAAGGTGTTTTACATAAAGTTTGCGTGGGGCGCTTGCGCTACGGGATTTTTGACGGATAATGAGGAGCATCAGTAGTTCACCAGGGGGCAAGGGTGAAAATGTGGCGCGTCGGTCGGCGATGGCGTAACGTGGGTGGAGTGGTTGCTGCTGGGTGCCTGCTCTGTAGAGCGGCGCACGGCCAGACACTGCTGCAAGGCGGGCCCGGTGGCCGAGTTGTGATGTTTGGCGCGGATCAGGCGATTCTCGACGCCAAAGAACCTCGCAAAGATATACCCTGCGCCGTCACCCCGCAGAAGCCAGAGCTTGGCTTCGATTTGAAATTTCACACGGGGTACGAAGTCTCAATCCCCATGAAGGATTTGAACGGGGGCGAGGATCTGCTCACCATGATCTTTCGCGTGACTTCAAGCGCACACCCGGACGACCCGCTCTTCTTCACGGAAAAAGTAAGCGTCCCCAAACTCGACGAAAATGCGGGCGGTCACGCTTATCTCACCGGTGCATTTCTGACCGGTGAAGGCGATTACCAGGTCGATTGGCTCATGCGCGACCGGAGCGAGCGAATTTGTAGTTCCTACTGGTCCACCACGGCGGCTCTCGGTGCCAGAGAAAGGGCGGTTCAGATGGCGATTGCAGCAAATACCGCCGAGCCGGCCGACCCCGAGCCGTTCCGCCAAGAGCCGCCGGTCGTCCGCGACGCGCGCAATGGGTTAACCGTGAAGGTGTTGCTCAATTTCGCTCCGCAGCGTTTTTTGGCTTCGTCTTTGCAGCCTATCGATACAGCGGCGCTCGTCTCCATTCTGCGAAACATCTCGCGCGAGCCGCGCATCGGAAAGTTTTCGCTGGTCGCATTCAATATGCAGGAGCAGCGGGTTGTCTACCGCCAGGAGCAGGGCGATCAGATAGACTTCCCCGCGCTCGGCAGCAGTCTAGGATCGTTGCAACTTGGGACGGTCAATGTCGCCAAACTGGAAAACAAGCACTCCGATACGGAATTTTTGACCGATCTAATCGGCTCTGAAATGTCGCACGACCATCCGGATGCGGTAATCTTTGCCGGTCCCAAAGTCATGATGGAGACTGGAGTCTCCGCCGATTCAATCAAAGCGCTGAGTAGTGACATCAATTACCCCGTTTTTTACATGAATTACAATCTCACTCCGCAGCAGAATCCGTGGCGCGACGCGATTGGGAACGTTGTAAAGCGGCTCAAGGGCTATGAATACACCATCGCGCGCCCGCATGATTTATGGAACGCGTGGTCGGACATCATGATCCATATAGTAAACTTAAGGTCGACACGTCCTCGCGTGGCCGTAGCGCCAGCACCGTGACCTATCTATGCGGGCTTTGACCCTCCTGCCGGTTGTTGCCGCGCTAAGCGCGTCCCTGTTTTCTCTCCCCGCTACCGCCCAACAATTTAAGGATCCGGCGAACCTTGGGCCCAACATGCCGACACCGGAGTCGGTGGTCGATGAGATGTTGCGCGCCGCGAACGTTCACGCTGGGGAAACAGTCTACGACCTCGGGTGCGGGGATGGCCGGATTCTCATCGCGGCTGTGCAGAAGTACAATGCCCGCGGAGTTGGCATCGAGATGTCGCGCGATATTTACGAAAAAACCTCAGCACGGATCAAGGCGCTAGGCTTAGACGGTCAGATTCGTATCGTTCACGGTAACGCGCTCCACACCGATTTAAGCAGCGCTGATGTCGTAACTCTTTATCTGCTCACAAGTTCCAACGAACGGCTAAAACCATCGCTTGAGAAGATGCACGCAGGTGCTCGTGTAGTGTCGCATGACTTCGAAATCCGCGGGTGGAAGCCGGCCACAGTGACTCACGTTCCCGCTCTGGGTCGGGACCATACCGTCTTCGTGTACGAGATCAAGCCGAAGCAGTAACGGCTTCGGGTTCGATATTTTGAGTTGGCGTCGCGCCCATACGCTCTTTCCAGATCTGGATTTGTTCCCCGAATCCGCGAACACTACTGGAATCCTCCCATCTCAGCGCCTCCGAGCCCTAACGGAAAGCGGTCACATCCGCGCCGCCACGGCAATCCTGCCCGATCAGATTCAGCCTTCCAGCCTCGATCTTCGATTAGGTCCGGTCGGTTATCGGGTGCGCGCGAGTTTTCTGCCGAACGAGCACTCCACGGTTCGCCGCAAGCTCGACGCCCACACTGTTGAGGAGATCCCGCTCGCCGCATCCGCGACGCTTGTTCCCGGCCAGGTCTACGTCGTTCCGCTGGAAGAAGAGCTGAGCCTTCCAACTCATATCTCTGGCAAAGCGAACCCCAAAAGCACGACTGGACGGCTGGATATTTTCACCCGGCTGCTCACCGACTACGGTCGCGAGTTCGAGCTCGTGCCGCCCGGCTATAAAGGGAAGCTCTACGCCGAGATCGTCCCCGGTACATTTCATGTGATGGTGCGCCAAGGCGCGCGGCTGAACCAACTCCGCCTTTCGCGCGGACTACCGGCCGCTTCCGACGCCAAGCTCAGCGAACTCGACCAACAAGTCAACTTGGTCTACAACGAGGCCGAACTTCCCGCCGAAGCGCTGATCGGCGGCGGACTTCGTTTCTCCGTCGATTTGGCGGGTATGCCGATCTCAAAGCTGGTCGGGTATCGCGCCAAGCGCAACGCACCGGTGATCGACTTTGCTCGCGTCGATTACTACGACTTGGCGGAATTTTGGGAGCCGATCTACCGTAATGAACGTCTCGACCTAGTACTCAATCCCGAAGAGTTCTACATCCTTGCTTCGCGGGAGCGCGTCCGCATTCCACCGCAATTTGCCGCCGAGATGGTACCGTACGATCCTTCCGTCGGAGAGTTTCGCATTCACTATGCCGGCTTCTTCGACCCCGGCTTCGGTTACGGCGCCGACGACCTGAAAGGCACGCGCGCCGTTCTCGAAGTTCGCTCGCACGAAGTGCCATTCTTACTCGAAGATGGCCAGTACGTCGGTCGCCTCCTGTTCGAGCGTTTGATGGATGTGCCGGATAAGCTTTACGGTCGCGGGATTGGCTCGTCCTATCAGTCGCAAGGCTTGGCGCTTAGTAAGCATTTCCGGCGGCCCGCAGAATGAAGACCTTTGACGTAGTCGGCGTAGGTCTGAATGCCACGGACACCATGCTCGTGGTGCCCCGCTTTCCGGCGTACGGCGGCAAGGTTCCGTTTCTGCGTGAAGTGCTGAGCCCTGGAGGACAGGTCGCCAGCGCTATGGTGACCTGCGCGCGTCTCGGTCTTCGTGCCAAGTACATCGGCACTGTGGGCGACGATCGTCGCGGTGAAATCCAGATGGACAGCCTGCTCCATTCAGGCGTCGATCTCAGCGACGTGCAGCGCCGCACTAACTGCCCAAACCAATCGGCATACATCGTGATCGATCAATCTACGGGCGAACGCACCGTATTCTGGAGCCGCCCCGAATGCCTCGCCATCGACCCGGACCAAATTACGCCCGAACAGATTACCGGCGCGCGCATGCTCCACATCGACGGCCACGATACACCCGCCGTTGAGCGGGCCGCCCGCATTGCACGCGAGCACGGTATACCCGTCTCAGTCGATGTCGATACGATCTATCCCGGCTTTGATCGCGTGCTTCCCTATGTCGATTACCTGATCGCCAGTTCGGAGTTTCCTGGCCGTTGGACGCGCATCGAAGATCCGTGCGGCGCGCTCGCCGCAATTCAAAAAGAATATGGCATGCGTGTCGCTGCCATGACTCTCGGCGCTCAAGGGGCGTTGGCGTTAGTCGATGGCCACTATCTCTATTCACCCGGTTACGTCGTCCATTGCCTCGACACCACCGGCGCGGG
>JAVHMZ010096908.1:2647-27510 GCA_034782995.1 Amazona versicolor | reverse complement strand
GTCCCCGGCGCATTTCCCCGTTTTTCATTCCAGCCACAATCATCAATCTCGCTTCGGGTTATGTTTCGATCCGTTATGGGGCGAAAGGCCCCAACTCAGCTACCGCCACAGCGTGCACAACGAGTGCGCATGCCGTCGGAGATTCCTTCAAGATCATTCAGCGCGGCGATGCCGACGCGATGATTTGTGGCGGAACGGAAGCGTGCATCTCTCCCATGGGAATCGGCGGCTTTGCTGCGATGCGTGCGCTTTCGACACGGAATGATGATCCCGAGCATGCGAGCCGGCCTTTCGATCGAGAACGGGACGGATTTATCGTGGGCGAAGGAGCCGGTGTTCTTGTGCTCGAAGAGCTCGAAACGGCGCAGCGAAGAGGTGCTCCGATTGTTGCCGAAATTATCGGCTACGGCATGAGTGGCGATGCGTTCCACACCACCTCGCCGTCGGAAAATGGAGAAGGTGCCACCCGCGTCATGAATAACGCGCTTCGGGACGCCAAGCTGAAGCCCGAAGATATTCAGTACATCAACGCGCATGGTACGTCCACCGAGATCGGCGACAAGTTGGAAACGCAGGCGATTAAAGGGACCTTTGGCGAACACGCTTACCAACTTGCCGTGAGCTCGACCAAATCCATGACCGGCCACCTGCTCGGAGGCGCGGGCGGATTGGAAGCTGGAATCACTGCGCTCGCGATAAGAGATCAGATAGCGCCGCCCACGCGCAATCTTGACTGCCCGGATCCGGAATGCGACTTGGATTACGTGCCGAACCAGGCACGTCCCTTGCGCATCGAAAACGCTCTTTCGAACTCGTTTGGGTTTGGAGGAACGAACGGCGCCTTGATTTTCCGGCGCTACGAACAATAGAAGGCTGTAACCGCGGACCTTCCAATTCTATTTACGTTATGAAAATTGTTGTCGCAATCAAACAAGTTCCCGCGCGCGACTCGTTGCTGCGAGTTAACGGCGCGGGCAAATGGATCCAGGAAACGGATCTCACTTATGAGATAAACGAGCCGGACGCGTATGCTCTCGAGGCGGGACTCCAATTGAAGGAGCAATACGGAGGAGAGGTCGTTATTTTAAGCGCCGGTCCAGCACGCGCCGCGCAGACGATTCGCGAAGCTCTCGCCAAGGGCGCGGACCGCGCCATTCACATTGAAGAGGACCAGCTCGGTGGTGGCGACCCGCTTGTCGCGGCCAAGCTCATGGCGGGCGCGCTCCAACAAGAGGCACCCGATCTCATACTGACCGGGCTGCAATCGGACGATCTCGGCATGGGTCAATCCGGTGTGATTCTCGCCGAGTTGCTAGGCGTCCCGCACGCCACCATCATCATGCACATCGACATTAATGGCAAAACGATGAAGGTGAAACGCGAACTGGAAGACGGCTGGTTCCAAAACGTCGAGTTGTCTTTGCCCGCCTTGCTGACCATGCAATCCGGGAGCAACAAGCTTCGTTACGCAACATTGATGGGCATTAAAAAGGCGAAGTCAAAAGAGATCAAGCGGGTGACGGCTGCGGAACTAGGGGGCGTGCCGCAACCCACTACGCGCATTGAACGCGTTTACTTTCCCGAGCGACACAAGCAATCGCAGTTGCTGGACGGTAACCCCAAAGAAGCTGCAGCGGCTTTGGTCGAGAAACTGCGATTCGAGGCGCGCGTGTTATGAGCATCCTGGTTGTTGGCGAACAGCGTGACGGTACGTTAAACCCGATGTCGCTCGAGACGGTCGCTGCCGCTCGGCAACTCGGGCGGGAGTTGTCTTTGCCGATTTGGGCAGCATTGTTTGGCAACGGGGCGGAACAGGCGGCAAGCGCGTTGGGCGGCGAACTGACCGCAGTGCATGTGATCGAGCATAATTTGCTTGCGGACTACACGCCCGATGCCGCGTCCGTTGCAGTTGGACAACTTATTGAACAGCAAAGGCCGCGTGTGGTTCTGTTCCCGCATACTTACCAGGTCCGTGAGTACGCGCCGAAACTCGCGACTTCGCTCAGCCGCGTGCTCGTGAGCGATGTGGTCGCGCACAAAATCGAGGGTGGTGAGATCACGCTCGTGCGACAGCTCTTCCAGGGAAAGGTGAATGCGGACGTCCGGTTCACAGGCGAACCGCCGTTCTTCGCATCGATCCAAGCCGGCGCTTACCGGGCCGAATCTGTTCAGTCCGGCAGCACGCCTGTTGAAAAGTTCACCCCGCAGCTCGCTCCCGATCAGATTCGGTCGAAGCCGCTGGAGCGTTTTCGCGAGTCGGCGCGTGCCGTCGATCTGAGCGCTGCAGACGTGATTGTATCCGTAGGACGCGGGATCAAGGAACCGGAAAACCTGCCGATGATTGAGCAACTCGCGAAGGCGCTTAACGCGGAGATTGCGGCGTCTCGTCCTATCTGCGACAACGGTTGGCTACCCATGGAACGTCAAGTGGGAAGCTCGGGCCAGACGGTCGCGCCCAAAATTTACTTCGCTGTGGGCATCTCGGGCGCAATTCAACATCTGGTCGGCATGAAGGGCTCCAAGACGGTTGTCGCGATTAACAAAGATCCCGAAGCGCCGATCTTCGAGATCGCCGACTACGGGATTGTCGGCGACCTATTCCAAGTCGTGCCTGCCCTCATCGAAGCGCTCAAGAAATAATCCGTTAACGTTTCGCTTGGCGGGGCGTCCTCCTAGTGGACAGTGCCCGCGGTTTTGGCGTTACTGGATTTAACCGAACTGGTCGCCGCAGCGCGTGATGGAAGTGAGCATGCGTTCGCCTCGCTGCACGCTCACTTCGAGCGGCTCGTGCACGGGGTTTTACTCTCGCGCGTTCCGGTCCAGCAAGTCGATGACTTGGCCCAAGACACATTCCTCCATGCTTGGCGGCATCTTTCCGCCCTGCGCGAACCGCGACAGTTCGGGAGCTGGGTAGCCATGATCGCACGCAATCTCGCGACGGACTATCACCGGCGTTCGCGCCGCGTCACGCCCATTGCGGACCATCATCGAACGCGGGATCCGATCGACCCAGTGGCGTTCGAAGCGTTGCAATCGATTCGCAATCTGCCGGAAGCGTACCGCGAGACCTTGCTGCTGCGGCTGGTGGAAGGAATGACCGGACCAGAAATCGCGGAGCAGACCGGGATGACCCCCGATTCGGTACGAGTCAATCTGCATCGAGGAATGAAGATGCTTCGGGAGCGATTGAACGGGAGGACCTCCCGATGAGCGAGCGCTACTTGTGGGACCGGTCGGGAAACTCGGATCCGGATGTCGAACACCTGGAAACGCTGCTTGGACCTCTGCGCGAGAGCCGTGAGGTACGCGAGCCGCTTCGATCCCGCCGATTCGGTCTGGCAATCGGCATCGCAGCCGCTCTGGCGCTTGCAGTCCTTATGACGTTTGAGAAGCCGAAGCTGTCGAAGCCGAGCTGGCAGGTTGCTGCCCTTTCCGGACATCTCGAAACCGCAAAGCTGAAAACAGGCGAGTCGCTCGAAACAGGCGTAGGCGTGCGTGCCCGGCTGAGACTTGATTCAACGGGCGAGATTGAGCTGGAGCCGAACAGCAGGCTTCACATACGTTACAGCGGCAACGATCGACAGGAATTTTCCCTTTCTCATGGCGCGCTGCGCGCATTTATTTGGGCGCCGCCCGGCAGCTTTTCGGTAGCGACACCATCCGCAACCGCAATCGATCTGGGCTGCGTTTATCATTTACAAACGGATCAACGCGGAAATGGTTTGGTGCGGGTTGACGTGGGCTGGGTGGCTCTCGAGGAGCACGGGCGCGAGTCCTTCATCCCCGCGCGTGCCGAATGCCGCATCCTTGCTGGAAAGGGCCCCGGTGTTCCTTACTTCGAAAAGACCAGTTCCGATCTCAAGCAGTTTCTGCTCGCCTTTGACCCCGATGGCGATGTTGCCGGTCTGGAGGTGGCGCTCGCGGCGGCAACGGAAGAGGACGGTGTCACCCTTTGGCATTTACTGCGCCGCGTTCCAGAAGCTGACCGAAGCGCGGTTTTCGCCCGATGGACCGAGCTATTGCCGGTTCCTCGGTCGGTTACGAGGCAATCGGTGGTTCGTGGCGAACGCGAATCCGTTGATGCTCTGTGGGACAGTCTGGGCTACCGCGACACGGATTGGTGGCGGATGTGGGAGAGGCGCAACTTAGATCGTTGACGTGTTGGATGATCTAGTTGGCCCGGACTACAGGAAGACGAGCACCTTGGTTTACCGGCTCCACGGTTTCGCGCCCGATATCCACCAGGACTGAGCGATGAAGCAAGGTGACGGAGATGGCCAGCCTTTCCTCGTTCCGGATCCGGATCAGACTGCCTTCCACCCCGGTTAAAGGCCCGCTCCGAATGCGCACCGCTTGTCCGATTTCCAGCCTTGGCCACGGAAATGCCGGATGGTCCGCCGCCAGAACTCGCTGGACCGCGCCGATTTCTCCTTCCTCAATGGCCGCGGGTGTGCGTCCCACGCCAACTACATACAGAACACCCGGGCAGGATAGCACCGGAACCCTCGTATCTAAACTGAATCGGCTGAAAACATAGCCCGGAAACAACGGGAGCTCGATATTTTTAAATCTGTCGGCCCAGCGCCGCTTTTGCGTGTAAAGCGGGAGAAAATTTTCAAAGCCTTTGTCATTCAGAATGCTGGCAACTTTCTTCTCGTGCTGAGGCATCGTTCTGAGGGCAAACCAAGGTAAGCAAGGCGGCTCGGATGCTAACGCACACGTTTGCTGGGTCACCAGTGATTCGTTCATAGCTAGGTTGCGCTCCACTCGCGCATAGGTGAAGTATGTCCAACGGTTGTCACGCCAACCGAGAATGTAAGCGATATGTACACCATTCTAGTTTATTTTTGCCTGGAGTCAATTTCATTCGTATGACGACCCGATCTATATCTCGCTCGATTACCGAACACTCGGGGAAACTCGGATTGATCTAAACGCGCACCATTGCCGATTGCGCTACTTTTGTGTGATACAAATATTGGCTATTTCCAAACTAATTGGTTGCCCGGTACCAGTCCAACGTGCGTTTAATGCCCTCTTTCAATGTAATACGGTTTTCGTAATCCAAATCTCGTCGGCTCGCTGTCATATCGGCTTGTGAATGGCGAACGTCGCCGGTGCGCGGAGGTCTGTATAACGGAGCGATCGTCACTCCTTCGATCATCTGCAAGAGTTCCCAGATTTCAATAAGCGTCACGCGAGAACCCGTTCCCCCGTTGAACACGCGCCCTGCGAATGTAGACGGGGCCTGCGCCGCTCGAAGATTGAGTTCGACAATGTCGTCGACATAAATGAAGTCTCGGGAAGCAAGGCCATCGCCGAAAATGGTGGGCGCTTCCCTCGCGAGAATCGCTTTACAGAAGATGGAAAGCACGCCCGAGTATGGACTGGACGGATCTTGGCGTGGACCGTAAACATTGAAATACCGCAAACTGATTGCTTCCAATCCGAAGAAAGTCGAGAAAAGGCTTGCGTAATGTTCGCCGGTCAGCTTCTGCAGTGCATATGGAGACTGCGGAGACGGCGGCATCGCTTCCGCCTTTGGGAGTACCGGATCGTTGCCATACGCCGAAGATGAGGAAGCGTAAACCACTCGTCGCACTCCGGCGTTCGAGCACGCCCGTAGCAGATTGAACGTGCCATTTAAATTCACGTCGTGCGACAGAACCGGATCCGAAATGGATAGCGGAACCGAGGGGATCGCGGCTTGATGAAAAACTGTGTCCGCGTCTTGTACGAACGGATAAATGGCATGAAAATCACGAACGTCTGCTTCCTGGAATTGAATCTGTCCTTGGACTTCATCCAGGTTCGCTGATTTTCCGGTCGATAGATTGTCGAGCACGATGATTTCTCCTTCGCCGCGCCGCACTAATCCACGAACTAACGCGGAACCAATAAAACCCGCTCCGCCGGTAACAACAAACTTCTTCATGGCGCCACTCGTGAATTCAAACTCGAATTTCGTTCAAAAAGCATTGCATTGTAAACAGCGCGGCGTTTACGATCGCCCGCTAACTTTCCTCAATGATCCACTCATGGGTAGTTGTGACAGAAATTGCACACCTATTTAGAACATAGGAAGACAAAATGTTGCTTTACGTGACGGCAATCTTTCTGGTTTTCTCTATTTCTAAAGTCGATTCAACCGGCCTACTTACTCTCCACATACGCCGAATTTAATAACGAAAGATTTTGCGACTCCTCTTCCATCGTGGTTTGTAGTGCATCACGCACTTCACGGTTTCGAACACCGTTGTAATCAGTTAAAACTTACTAGCGGAAACGAGGTGACAGGCCCGATGCCTGAGGCCCCGTCGAATGAAAATTTCTTCACTTATGCTTGGCCACTCCAAGCCTCGCGAGGCAAAGTTTACAACAACTTAGACGCAAAACAAAGCCGCGTCGCCGATCCTCGTTTCGGGGCCCGTTAAAAACAGTCTTTTGTAGCTCTTGACTTCGTTCCGACTGTGGTTCATTATCGACTCGTGCTTTGTGTGTGCTTTTGCGATACGCCGAAGTGTTAGATTTGTCAGGGGTATTTCAAGCCGTCCTGTGGAGTTCAGTCTGTCTATCACCGAGTGAGGCTGTTTAAAGAGGCTTCTAACTAGATGAGCGCCATGAATGGCCAACTGAAAGGAGGTACGTGACCTCGGCACTCCGTCGATCGCGTTCCGAGACGCTAAGACCTCAGCATCTGCGCAACCCGGAACTGTTGGCCAACCCCAATCTGCTGTCCCATCGCGTGCGAGAGAAGTCTTTGCTATGGGTTTATCCGGTTTCCCACCATGGCATGGCGACCCGGCATCCCGACGCTGTTGCTGTGCTTCACGACGGTTTGGCGGATCAAACTTCAGCTCCGGCTCGGATTAAGGTCGCAGGGCTTTTTGCGCCGGATCCAATTGCGGGCGCCATGGTCAAGCAGTTGCTGTTTCCAGACGGGGGTGCGCCTGCACGACTGCGCCGCCATCTCTTGTCCGCGGCGGTTAGTCCGTGCCGTGTGGAACGCCTGCGAGCCCGACGCGCGAAGCTCACACATGATCTGCTCGATCGTGGTGCCGATTGCGGTCGAAACGATCGAATCCAGTGTTCCGCTGGCCCTCTGCCCGCAATCGCCACGAGAAAACTTATCGCGAGTGGCGTACTCACCCCTTTTCGAAACCCTAGCAAGTTGCAGTGGTTGCGGGAAAATTTAGGGCCGATTGCTTCCGCTGTGGAAGAAATACCGCTTGATGAGACTTCCAGTCAGGCCACGGTATGTCTTGCCCGCGATGATGTGAAGCTCTGCGAAAATTTGAGCCGGAAACGCCAGGCGGCAATCGGCATGATGGCCGGGAGGGCACCAAAGCTTTCAGCTCCGGTTGGCCGAGTCGCGATCGGTAGCGTGATCGAGAGCGCTGTTTCCGGTCCAACCAGAGAAAGTGGCCGACTATCCGCCAGGAAGGTTTTCGCGAACACGAAGGTGTGGAGTTAGAGGCGGCGCGTCGTATGCGAGTGGCCAATTCTGTGAATACAGTCTGAGGTAAATCGCCGCCCATTATGAGTTGACACTTTATGTTCATTTGAATCACACAAATATGTAATCCAATGTCGACGAAAATTTAGTTTGACGACCCTTTGTAAGCTGTTATAATGGCGGGGCTGTCATACGTTTGGAGGATTTCGGATCAATTAGTTAGTCGGTAAAGTACTAGCAAAGGCCTGAGTTAGCTGACTGCGAACGAGGAATGCACGGGTCGATGCTGTAACCTATTGCTAAGTACTTCTGTCTTACATCCTTATTTTGGCAACTCGCGTTTTGGCGGCAATTAGTGCGACTTACTCGTACAATTCGATTGTGGTGTGGAGCTTTGAAGTTTCGAGGTGTGTTGTCTAAAGCAAAGTGTCTCAAACTTAGCGGGTACTATTTGTTTCGGGTAGCCACCGCGAGAACATCGTCGTGCGCGCGCTTAGGACCGGCCGTCCAGGTGGATACCTCGGTCGTAACTTACCGGCGGTGAGTCTTATGAGATTTGACGGATCAGAGAGTAGCTTGCGCAAGGGCGGTTTGCCGCTCGATCCGCTCAAACGTGAAAGCGCAATGGCGCTGCCGTATGGACGGCAACGCGAATCGTCGCTCGACTCTCTCAGCTTATTCATCCGGCACCGATGGTTATTAGCGTCATGCGTTCTCGTCGGTTTATTCGCTGGATGCTGGATCGGACTTCTGCAGATACCGGCCTACCGCGCAGAAACGAGCCTGGAAATCCAGCCCGTGAACGACAACTACTTCGATTTGAAAGACGCTCACCCGATACGTGCTGCGGATGTGCTATCGATCGATCGCTATATTCAGACCCAAGCGGAGATTCTGGCGAGCGACGGGGTGCTGGACCCTGTTATCGATCGCTTGAATCTCCGCAACCAACCAGAGTTTCTCCCCAAGCGCTCAAAACTGGACGAGCTGCGAACTTGGTTTGGCCTGCGTGTAAAGCCGCTCGGCGAAGTTCCTCCCATCGAACTGGTAGCGGCGGTGCGTTCGCGACTCACCACGGAGGTTTCTCATACGAGCTGCATCATCCGGGTCAAGTTCGTTTCTCGCGATCCTGAGTTGGCAGCCTCCTTCCTGAATGTTTTGAGCGATGAGTACTCGCAACAAAATGCCGGAACCAGTCGGACCGAGTCTCTTGAAACGTCCTGGCTGGGTAGACAGCTTGAGCAGCTAAGGAGACAAACCGCCCGCGTCAATACGAAAACAATGGATGGAGTTCAGCAAGCGGCGGTGGTCGCGGATCAGTCCGCAAGTGCTGTACGCAATCACATTCTTGAACAAAGCGCTGCCACGGACAAACAGATCGATGATGAGATTCTCCGGCGGGTGAAGGAGGCGGGAGTCAGTGCCACTCTCCGTCCCAAGCCAATCCGGGTTATCAGCCGGGCGAAGACACCGGCGAAACCATTTAGTCCGAATATTCCTCTCGATGCCGCGGTGGGCGGTCTTGCCGGCTTGTGGATCGGCATCGCAGCGACTGTGTATGTGAGTCAGTCGAATCGCCGCCTGCGAGCGCCGGGCGATTTCGAGCAACTTCTGAACGTGCCGGAACTTGGCGCTGTCCCGAATATCGGAAAATCGAACCGCTTGGGTGCGGCAAGCACATTTTTTCGCCACGCCCTTAAGCCCGTGGGGTTAGTCGCATGGCAAAGCAACTCGGATGCTTGTGACTCCTTCCGAAATATCGCGGCTTCGATTCTTGCTGATTGTGAACGTGAGAAAGCGAAGCGCGTACTGCTCTTTACGAGCGCTTGGCCGACGGAAGGCAAGTCCACTGTGGCCAGCAATGTGGCAGTATCGCTAGCGGAGAGCGGCCGCCGCGTTCTCTTGATCGATTGCGACCTCCGCAGCCCTCGCCAGCAGGATATCTTCGACGTGCCTAATAGCTGGGGCCTTCGTGATGTGCTGCGCGATGGCGACCGGCTCGCGGGGCTGCCCGTGGAATCGCTTGTGAAACCAACCGGAATCGTCGGGCTCCACCTGCTTCCGAGCGGCCCAGGCGTCGACAACATTACGAGTTTGCTGTATTCGCCGCGTTTCGGAACGCTGATCGGCCGGATGCGGAAGCACTTCGACTTCGTGCTCATCGACGCCCCGCCGCTCCTGCGTTTTGCGGATGCGCGAATCGTCGCCGGTCAATGCGATGCCGCTGTGATTGTCCATCGCGCGAACATGACGACCCAAACGGCCGCGGTCTGGACTGTGCAGCGGTTGTTGGCGCACAAGGTTCCGATCGCCGGCTCCATCTTGAACGATTGCCCGCCCGATCTGGACAACGATCGTTACCCGTCCTCGAGCTACTACTCGAGATTCGAGAAGCACGCATGACGCGACCGTTCTCGGGTAGGGTAGGTTGTGCTCGACCAATCGGAAAGTCGTGCAGGTAAATAGAACTGCAAAATGAGGAGAAAGCCTTGGTAGCCCTGTCGCTCCGTATGTTCGGATTAGTAGTTCAGATACTGCTCGCGGCCGGTGCGCTAGCGGGGGCGTTCCTTTTGCGCCTTGACTTTGCTCCGAGTGCGACTATGACCGCCCTTCTTCTACGATCGTTGTGTGTGGTTGTGCCTGGAAAAGTGATTCTGTTTAACGCTTTTCGCGTGCGCATGACCGGACAGCGATTTGTCGATTCCGGTGACTTACGAACAATCATTTTCGCTAACTTGGCTGGTTCGTTAACGGCTGGAGTATTTGTACGCTTGTTGTTCCGTAGTTCATTTCCCCGATCAATATACGTTCTGGACTTTCTACTTTGTCTTCTCCTCACGATCATCGTTCGCTTCGGCCCCATGTTGTATCAGGACTGGAAGTGCAGTCTTTCCTCGTTGAAGACCAAGAACCACCGGGAGCTCAAGCCGATTCTTATATATGGGGCGGGTCAAGCCGGAAGTGCTTTTCTGCGCGGGTTGCGAACGCAACCGGAGCTTGGATACCGCGCAGTTGGTTTTCTCGATGACGACGTTCGGATGGTCAAGCTCTCAATCGGAGGTGTTCCGGTAATCGGCCGCGGCCGGGACGCTGCCTCTGTGGTGAGCCGTTTGCGCTGCCAAGGTAAAGATGTTAATGCCATTGTGATTGCCGTTGCCTCGCCCACTGGCCGGCAATTCAGCGAGATCCTGGCCAATTGCCGCGCCGCTAACGTTCCGCTGAAGATTATTCCCGGCATCGCTGAGTTAATCGGGGGTGAGACCATCACCAAAGTGCGAAATGTTTCGCTTGAGGATCTACTTTCCCGCAATCCTGTGCATCTGGACGAAGCTGATATTCGAGCAAGCGTCCAGGGTAAGTCGATCATGGTCACTGGCGCCGCCGGCTCTATTGGGTCAGAGTTGTGCCGGCAATTGGCGCGTTTCCAGCCGTCCTGCCTTGCAATCTTCGATCAGGCGGAAAGCGAACTCTTCAAAATCGATTACGAACTGCGGGAGCGCTATCCCGACCTGAACATTTGCTGCCAATTAGGCGACATCCGAGACCAGACCAGGATTGAAAATGCGCTGGATCAATCCAATGCGGTAGCTATCTATCATGCCGCTGCTTACAAGCACGTTCCGATGATGGAGGCACACGTTCTCGAAGCTGTGCAAAACAACGTGTTCGGTACATGGAATCTGGTCTGCGCCGCGCGACGCAAGCGGATCCAGAAGTTTGTGATGATCTCGTCCGATAAAGCGGTCAATCCGACCAGTCTGATGGGAACCACAAAGCGTGTCTGCGAGTTGATCGTAGCGTCGGCCGGTTCGGATACCTCAAGTTCGCAGAGTTTTGTCTCCGTTCGCTTCGGAAACGTTCTGGGCAGTAACGGAAGTGTTGTACAAACGTTTCAGAAACAAATCGCGACTGGCGGACCCGTCCGTGTCACGCATCCCGAGATGCGGCGGTACTTCATGACAATCCCGGAGGCGGTCACGCTCGTTCTGCAAGCCGCGACGATGGGAAAGGGCTCCGAAATCTTTTGCCTGGATATGGGCAACCCCGTAAAGATCGTCGACCTCGCGCGTAATCTGATCCGCCTAGCCGGCCTTGTTCCGGACCAGGACATCGAGATTCAATATACCGGACTTCGCCCAGGAGAAAAGCTGTTTGAGGAGATGAAGCTAGATGGCGAACACATTCTGCCTACTTACCACGAGAAGATTTGCATTTTCTCTGATGAGCCAACTAGCTGGAGTGAGATTACATCACGCATTAGCGAATTGCGAGGCGTCGTCCAGTCACGCTCGCAAATGGAAGTGATCCGTTGGTTGTGCGACACGGTTCCGGAATATGCTCCTCAGCTGCCTGTAGAAAATGTGGACGGCTGGCGCAATTACTCCAGCTCAGCCCTGGCCGCCTCCACCTAGTCGAACGGAAAGTTTGGTCGGGGCGGGGCGATTTGAACGCCCGACCCCCTGCGCCCAAGGCAGGTGCGCTACCAGGCTGCGCTACGCCCCGACAAGTGAAGCTCTTCTGATTCTAAACCCTTTCCCGATCCAAACTTCGTTCTCGAACTCAATTTTAAGAGCATAGTCCGCTATGTCACGGGCGACAGCGTCTAAGTACGCCATTCGAGCTAACAAGAGTTGACGCATTGCGTGTTACGTAAATGATAATAGTGCTACCATTGTAGGTTAGTAATACGGTTTTGCGTATCCGTAGCACCGCATCCGAAAAGGGGTTTATGCCGCGGCCGCTTGTCATCGCGTCCCTGCTTTTTACTTCAGTCTTCCACGCTTGTGCAGCAAACGCGCACCCCACGGGCCGACTCACCGATACGCAGGAAAAGCCCGTATCCGGGGCCACTTATCCGCCCCAGCTATCGGGGACAATCGTTGACACGTCGGGTGCCGTGATTGCCGGAGCGACTGTGCTGGTTCGGAGCGTGAACGGTAATATGCAAATCACAACGAAGTCGGACAAGAGTGGCGCCTATGTAATTCCTAAACTCCCGGCGGCGGGCAGATATCTTCTCGTCGTGTCTCGCCCCGGTTTCGAAACCAAAGAAATCCCAGTAACAGTAGAAACCACCGAACCGCCGGCCCCGTTGGGAATCACCCTGAGCGTGAGCTCCGTCAGCACCGCGGTTAACGTGCAGGGGCGAGAAGATGACCTTGTTGGCATTGCTGATTCCGCCACACAGGGGACCGTGGGGGCGAAACAAATCCAAGATCGTCCAATCCTTCGTTCGGGAGAATTGTTAGAAACGGTTCCCGGCCTCATCATCACGCAACACGCCGGCGGCGGCAAGGCCAACCAATATTTTCTGCGCGGCTTCAACCTCGACCACGGAACAGATTTCGCCGTTTTCACCGACGATATGCCGCTTAATCTGTCGTCGCATGCGCACGGCGAAGGATACGCAGACATGAACACCGTAATCCCGGAGTTTGTCCAGAGGGTGAATTTCGAAAAAGGTCCTTATTACGCGGATGTCGGCAATTACGGATCTGCGGGATCGGCCCACTTGGAGTTTTCTAAGACGCTACCCGAAAATTTCTTCCAGGTGGAGGGCGGCATGTATGGCTATGCGCGAGCTGTATTCGGTGTTTCGCAGAAAGTTAATTCGGGTAATTTGCTCTTTGGGGGTGAGGTGTACCATGATGACGGCCCATGGAAACATTCAGATGACTATCTGAAATTCAACGGCATTCTAACTTACAGCCGGGGTGACGAGTCTAACGGCTTTAGCATCACGGCTCGTGGTTACCACGGAAGATGGAATTCTAGCGATCAGATCGCCGGGAACGCAGTCCCGCTTGTCGGTTTTTTCGGCACACTGAACCCGACGGATGGTGGCAATTCACAGCGCTATAGCTTGCAAACCGAGTGGCATCGCGAGCACGCACGTTCCAAGACGAAGATCACGCTCTACGGATTCTTTTATGACCTCGATCTATTTTCCGATTTTACTTACTATTTAACGGACCCCGTTCGCGGTGATCAGTTCGAACAAAAGGACCGGCGCTGGGTGGTTGGTTTAGACGCACGCCACGCGATTTTCAACCGATGGTTTGACCGCAAAGTAGAAAATACGTTCGGCCTGCAGATCCGTAATGATTGGGTCCACAACGGGCTTTTCCAAACGGAAAACCGTGTGAAGGTAGATAAGACTGATTCTGACAGCGACACCACTCTGCCCGCGACCACGCAAGAAGATCGCTTTAGGAATACGCAAGTAGGGTTTTACTGGGAAAATAAGATCCAATGGGCAGAAAGATTCCGCACAATTGCGGCAGTGCGCGGTGACGTCGGACACGCTGACGTCACCAGCTTGGTTACATCCGTCAACTCCGGCTCTGCCACCAAGGTGCTGCCTAGCCCAAAACTAAGTGCCATTTTCGGCCCCTGGTCGAAAACTGAGTTGTATATACAGGGCGGGTTCAGTTTCCACAGCAACGATGCGCGTGGTGCAACGCAAACGGTGCAGCCAGTCTCGGACGAAAATCCTTACCCCAATACGCCGGCCTCAAGAATCCCGCTTCTAATCCCAACCAAAGGCGCAGAGATTGGTGTGCGCACCGTATTCCTCCCCCATCTTCAGAGCACATTTTCGCTTTGGTATCTTCGCAGCGCTTCCGAGTTGCAACAGAGTGGCGACACCGGAGGGACTGTTCCGTCACGACAGCCGAGCAATCGCTATGGGATTGAATGGGCAAACTACTACACGCCGTTTGAACATCTAGCTTTCGATTTTGACATTGCGGATTCCAGAGCCTTATTTACTGAAACAGATGGCGACGATGCTGCGCCGAATAGCCCGGGTGGCAAGCGTGTACCTGAAGCAGTTGGGTTGGTAGTTTCTTCGGGCATCACTTTGCACGATTTCAAACGCTTCTCGGCGAGTTTGCGCCTGCGTGCCTTCGGCCCGCGCGATCTAACATCCGATGAAATCTACCAGTCAGATGCAACGGTTTTACTGAATGGGGAAGTTGGGTATCGAATCAGCCGAAAATGGCGCTTTGTTGTCGAGTTCCTGAATCTGTTGGATCGCAAGGATCACGACATTGATTACGCTTATGAATCCCGAATCACACCCACAACGAATTCGGCATTCACAGATGTATTCCACCCAGTCGAGCCCTTTCAGGTGCGGTTGGGGTTACGAATGACCTTCTGACGATGGCGCGCCAGTTGGTTATGTTTCCGAACTCCACTTGGGGCCGGATTTCATGCATCTCGCGAAGCGAAATGGTGATTCCGGCTTCCGAGTTACTTACTTCCTCCAGTTTTCGCCACCGATAGTGAGCGTCAGTCCGCTACGAATAGTGAAAGGCGCCGCGGGAAATCCGAACGCCGCCTGATAGTGCTGGCTGAAAAGGTTCTCGATCGAAGTATAGAGCTGAACAACTGAATTCACGGTATAGCGCCCGCTCATATCGAACTTTTGATAGGCCGGCGCCAGATTTCGATTGGGTAAGAGCAACGTGTTCCCAAAGAGGCCATCTGAGAGGAGCGTGCTGTCATCGCGCTCGCCCACCAAGTAACCGGTGAAGGAGCCGACAAACCTCCGACGCGAGTAGTATAAGCCGAGACTTCCACTATTTGGAGCGCGCCGGAAAGGACGCTGCCCTTGAAGTGGAGAGAAAGCGCCGATCGGGATCTCCGGGAAACTCGGATTGAAAGCAGGTAATCCGAACGCTTTTGTGACGTCCGCATTCAGGCGCATATAATTGCCACGCAATCGAAGGCCGTGCCCGAGATCTCCGTTAAACTCCAACTCCACACCTTGCGAACGCGTAGAAGTTGCGTTTACATACGCTCCATAACCGGTCGCAGTTGCGACTTCCGGAGTAATGCCAATCCCAACTAACGAAGTAGGGTCGAGATACGTAATCAGATCGTAGAAGCGATTGTGAAAGTACACGGCGTCAGCCCGCACTCTGCCGTGCCACAGTCCTTGACTGAGACCGGCGTCAAAATCCTGGCTCCGTTCCGGCCGGATTTGTTTGACGTCGAACTGCGAGCGTTGAGCGGGAGTCAAAAGGGCATAAACTTGGTTCGCTTGTTGAAATGTGCTTGGCTCTTTGATGCCTCTCCCGAAATTGAATCGTAGTTTGGAATCGGAGAAGAAAGAGGTTGAGGACGGAAGCCGCAGATAGTACGCAGCCGACGCGCGAGGAGATGCAGCGAATCCGAAAACGGCATTGTTCTCCAGGCCTACGCCCGCCGTCAGGTACAGCCGATGTGCTACGCTGCCATGCCCTTCGGCGAAGTAGCTGTAGTTGTCGCGCGTGAGGCCGGATCCGTTTTCGTGTTCGTAGCGGAATCCAAATATGCCGGCCCAGTCTTTAAGAAACTGGTAGTCCGATTGAACATAGGCGGATCGCCGAGCTTCGAAATCGGGATAGATTTGAGGATAAGTGCCTGCGTAATCCAGAATTGCCTGGCCGGTTACGCTGTATCCGTTGGCGCCCTTGATCGTAACAACGTTTCCCAGGTAATTACCGAAACCATATGGATCGGGTTGCCCGGTCGGGCTGGGGTTGACGAACACGGAGTTGAGCTGGCCGAACGCAAACCGGAAAAGATTATGCCACCGTGATGTAGTCTGATTCTGGACTGTCCCAGACAGATACTGATTTTGATTCTTCTGCAGTGAATCGTCGGGGATGCCGTAAAAAAGCAGGGCGTTGGGCAAGCCAAGATCAGTCGCGTTCCGACGATATGTTACGCGCACGCTGGTCCTCGCGTTTGGTGTCCAACCGAAATTGCCCGCATAAGTGGCGTTATGGAAGAACTCGTTCGGATAGCTTCCTGCCGTATCGAACCTCGAGAACAACGAAAAATAGTCGAATTGCCGATAGGCACCGGAAAGCGACACTGATTCGAAATGAGTGCCGAAGTTACCTCCGTCGGCAGAGATGTCTAACTCCGGAATAGCCGAAGTGCCGCGCTCCGTGATTACGTTGACTACTCCAGCCAGGGCATCTGCTCCATAAAGCACGCTGTTAGCGCCCTTAAGAACCTCGACGCTGTTCACGCCGCCGTTCGATAGCTGAGCGAAGTCAAAGGCTCCGCCAATGTCGTTCGCCGGCACACCGTCGATCATGATCTTGTTGAAAGCCGACTCCCCGCCGCGGATAAAAAGAGACGTGGTTCCCCCGCGCTGGCTGGTCTGCACGATCTGCGCGCCGGAAACCTGCCGCAGATTTTCTAAGACGTCGAGTTTGTTTTCGGCCTGAATGTCTTCCTGGCTGATGACCGAGACTGACGATCCTACTTGCGAGACGGGAGTGCTCGAGCCTGTTGCGGAGACGACCAGTTCCTGCTTTAACGGTCCTGTCTGAAGAGAAACATCTATCGTCATGACGTTAGTGCCGCTCACGTACACCGCTTGGCTGTCGAACGTCGCGAAGCCAGGTGATTGCACTTCCACCCGATAACGGCCTGCCTTCAGCGCTTCGAATTGATAGGTTCCGTCCGTAGCGGACCTTGTGCTCGCGACGGTCGCATCGTCCTGCGAAATATTTACTTGCGCGTCCCGTACGATCGCCCCCAATGCATCGACAACTTTCCCTCGCAGCGTGGCTTGCGCTTGCGCGACTAGGGGAATCGACAGGAAGAAGAATACCGACGCGAGTCTATCTCGTAATCGAATCAGGTTGGGCAAGAGCTCTGTCTCCGTTCGGATGGCGACAGATTCTCTCGGCGATTACAAGCTGGGTGCAGGTTATTCGATTTGTACCGAAAATTGGCAGTTCCACTGTTTCCGTTCTCCGCAGAAAGTGTGTCGTTCGTCTTCAGGTAGGTCTCCTGGCTATGAGGGAAGAAGTATGACTTCTTAACTGCTTCACCTTCCCCGATCAAAATCGATCGAGTGGTAAAACGAAGCAGCGAACCCTCGTTCACAGTGGCGGGACCGCGCCGGTTTAAACCGGACTTCCCTATTAAGCCCTCACGGGCACCTGAGGCTTTTCAGTATGTCGCAACCAAGGTTGCAATTGCAAGCATCGATGCGCAGAATCCGGTGATGGTGACTACCTGCAACGAAACGAAATTGGACCAGGTGAATTTGGTTTCTCGGACGGAGACGTTCGAGTTGACGTGGAGAAGTCCAGATCCCGTCGTTCTCATCGACTCGCCGGCTGCCGTTTTCACTCGCTCTAGAGTTCGTGGATCACTCCTTTGTAATCCGCATCTGCGGTTTCGGCGATTGCGCCAGAGCAAACCAATATGTAAGAGTTTTGCCGGTAAACCGAGTGTTGACGGTGCCAAATGCAGAATTCGCTTGACAATAGTCTCCGTCGGCAATATCATTTTCAAACCAGATCAGGAGGTTTACTTGCGCCTACAATTTCCCCTTGTACTCACGCTGTCTGTGGTCCTTAGCAACTGGAGCATACCGGCGTCCGCTCAGGTTTACTACGGTTCAATTGTTGGCGACCTTACCGACCCGAGCGGAGCGGCAATCCCGAACGCTGCAGTCACCATAACCGACAACGCCACGGGGCAGCGCCGTAGTGTGACCTCCGACTCCGGAGGGCGCTTCACAGCGAGTGATCTCCAGCCGGGAGTGTACGTGCTCAGATATGTGGCTCAAGGCTTTCGTCCAATCGAAAGAACGGGCGTGACCGTCACGATTAACACTGTGATCCGGGCCGACGCGACTCTTGAAATCGGCAACGTTTCGGAGCAGGTCACGGTAGAGGCTTCCGCCGCGCAACTTCAGACTGACAAGGCGGACGTTCACACCGAACTTGGTGCGCAAGCGATCGAAAGCATGCCTTTGTCTAACTACCGCAATTATCAAAGCCTGATCGACTTAGTTCCAGGAGCCACTCCGGGGACTTTCCAGAATGCAAACACCGACACTCCCGCGCGAGCTTTGAGTACAAACATCAATGGGACGAACCGGAATAACAACAGCACTAGACTAGATGGGGCTGTCAACATCTTCGTCTGGCTTCCGCACCACACTGTTTATGTGCCGCCAGCCGAAACCATCGAAACGGTAAATATCTCAACCGACAACTTCGATGCAGATCAAGGCATGGCGGGAGGCGCCGCGATCACAGTGGTCACAAAATCCGGCACGAACAGCTTACACGGTACGGCTTTCGGATATCTGGAGAACAGTTATTTCGGAGCTAAAAACTATTTCTTCACCGACCCCAAAAAGCCCAAGAGCATACGAACTATTCCCGGCTTCACTCTCGGCGGCCCTGTCCTGAAAAATAGGTGGTTTTTCTTCGGGGGCTATGAGGGATTGTTTGAACGTCAAAACCGCAATGCCCTGTTTACCGTTCCTACAGCCGAGCAGAGAGCAGGCGATTTCAGCGGAACCGGCGCGGTCATCTATGACCCATCCACCGGCGCTTCCGATGGCACTGGCCGCCTACCGTTTACCGGCGACATCATTCCAGCAGCCGCGATTAGCCCAATTGCCAAGACAGTACAGGATCTCATTCCGCTGCCCAATCGCCCAGGATTCGTCAACAACTTCTTCAATTCTGCAAGCCAAAGTATGAATCGCAAGAATGTCGATTTCAAGACCGACATTATTCCAACAGACAAATGGCACCTATTCGTGCGCTACGGGTACTTGCAAGCTGATGTTACTGGACAGTTCGGGCTCGGCGCGGCAGGTGGCCCCTGCCTTTGTGATGGCGGCCCGGCAACAGGCGATACTTCCGTGAACATCGCAACCGTCGGTTACACGTATACGATGAGTCCTAACAAGATATACGATGCGACCTACGGTTTCACTCGCCTGGGCCACATCAGTATCGGAAAAGATTTCGGTAAGGACTGGGGATCTCAAGTGTTCGGCATTCCCGGTACAAATGGCCCGGACCCCAGGGAAAGCGGCTTACCCTTCTTTGCGATTAGCGGATACACTGATGTCGGAAACGACTCAAGCTGGATTCCCTCGTTTCGCAATGACCAGAGTTTCGCGACCAGCCAGAACTTCGGAATCGTTCACGGCTCTCACGAATTTCGAATGGGCTTCGACGGGATCCGGCATCACTTGAACCACTTCCAACCAGAACTGGGGGCCGGACCGCGCGGCGAGCTGGATTTTGGCGAAGGTTTAACTGCGCTGAATACTGCGAACTATACCACCACGCAATTCAATGCCTACGCGGCGTTCCTGCTGGGACTGACTTCGAGTGTCGGGAGAAGCATTCAATACGAAAAGATGACCACCTACGAGTGGCAGTTCGGCTGGTATTTCCGCGACCGTTGGCAGGTCACGCCGAAACTAACCGCAACACTTGGACTGCGCTACGAACTGTACCCCATCATGACGCGCTCGGGCCGCGGTGGCATCGAAGAATACGATCCAAACACGAACATTGTTCTTCTCGGAGGTGCGGGTGGGTTGCCGAAAGACTTAGGGGTCACGGTAAGCCACAAGATGTTTAGCCCCAGAATAGGACTCGCCTACCGATTAAATGATTCGACGGTGATTCGTACCGGTTATGGAATTACTCGCGATCCCTTGCCTCTTTCTCGCCCATTGCGTGGATTTTATCCTTTAACCGTCGGAGACACGTTTACACAGGCAAATTCCTATGCGCCTTATGACACTCTCGAACAGGGCATTCCTCCCGTTGTAGGACCGGACGAAAGCACGGGGCGAGTTTCTCTTCCCTCTTCCGCCACCATGCGATTTATTACTGACGGGCACTTACGACGAGGGTATATCCAATCCTGGAATTTCATCGTTGAAAAACAGTTACCTTGGAAGCTCGTTACTTCCGTCGGCTATGTAGGCACAGCAACGGTGGATGCGTTTGCCGACTGGAATGGTAATGCTGCAGCGCCAGGAACTGGGCAAGCGGGACAGCCCTTTTTTCAAAAGTTTGGCCGCACTGCAGACACGCTGTTTTGGAACGGCTTCGTGGGCGCAAACTACCACTCCCTTCAAGTATCGATAAACCGGCGCGTGGCAAACGATCTCACCCTTGAGGGTGCTTACACCTGGTCTCATGCGATCAACTATACAGACGATGATGGCTGGACGGGACTGACCTGGAATTATGCTCCGATTTTGGGCAGGAACCGAGCCACCGCAGGTTACGACCGCCCGCACAATTTCCATCTTGGATATGTTTACGATTTTCCAGCCGGTAAGGGTAAGAAATACTTAAATTCTGGTATAGCGGCCGCGGTGCTTGGTGGGTGGCAGGCAAACGGAATCATCGCCATTTATTCAGGTCAGCCGTTCACGGTGTCAGCGGACGGCACTGCTCTGAACGCGCCAGGCAACTCCCAAACGGCAGACATCGTCGGACCAGTGCATAAGATCGGGAGTCTTCAGGAATATTACGACACCTCGGCGTTTGCTCCTGTTAACACGCCCCGGTTTGGCTCGGGAGGAAGAAATATACTTCGAGGACCAGGAGTGATCAATAACGATCTAAGTCTCTTCCGCGACTTCCCGATAACTGAAAAGATTAAGCTGACATTCAAAGCAGAAGCATTCAATCTGACGAATACGCCTCATTTCGGTATTCCCGATGCGAACGCCAATGACTCCGGTTTCATGGTGATCTCGAGTTCGGCAGGAACGTTGGCGGATCAAAGGAGTATACGGTTCGGCTTACGATTTGCTTGGTGAGCGCGGCTTACTGCCGTGCTTGAGTCAAGCGGTCTCGGACTGTAGCTAGGGCCGACTGCGCGGGTTGCAAATCTGGCCTTATACGGAGTGCTGCCTCGAGCTCAGCTTTAGCCTCGTCGAGGCGTCCCTGCCGGGCCAACTCGATACCAAGATTGGTCAGCAGTTCGGCATCCGCTGGACGATACTGGCGTGCTTCGCTATAGCGCTCCACAGCGGCATCGTGCTGGCCCGAATCTGCCAGGTTATCGCCCCACGTGAATAGCGCTTCGCCCAAGTGTTCCCGCACCTTCCCGTCTTCTGGGCGGTCGGCAAGAACCTTTTTGAAATCCGTCACCGCAGCCGGCCATTCTCCCGCGGTCGCTTCCGCGCTTCCCAGGTCGTATCGCGCATCCGTGAAGTTCGGATCTAGATCCAATGCACGTCTAAATTGTGTCTTCGCTTCAGTTATCCGCGACGCAGACGCCAGTGCTACGCCTAACTCCGCCGCAGCAAGCGCGCTCGCGGGTCGCGCCTTGGCCGCCTCTTCAAAGTAGGAGACTGCGCCCGAGGCATTGCCGCGGCTCAACAGCAAATCGCCTAAGTTGAAATTAGCAAAAAAGTCGTGGGGATACTTTTCCACCAGCCTCTGCATGACGGCCTCCTGAAGCACGGCCCGCTGATCGCCCCCTTGTACAGGCAAAACTTGAAGCCACAGGTTAGCCATCTCATCGTCCGCGTGACTGCCTCCCTTGACGCGCTGTGGCGGATTGTGAGGATTCTGCACGTTTGCCGCTGAATTATCGTAATGAAAGCGCATTGAAATCACGGTTCCACGCGGCAGCAGAACTGGTTCCCTATAGTGAAAAACTCCTTGCCAACTTAGATCCCAATTGGGAATCCGAACCAACCACTTACGCGATCCATCCGGCAATGTCGCGTATCCATCCAAAAGCTTGCCACGATAGTGCGCATGCGGATAGATTGCAAGGATATGAATATCGAGTGGTGTGCGGAATTCATCTGTTACTAAGTAATCGCTGTCACCAGCAGGGATGTCGATTGCTCCATCGTGCTCCAGTTCTATAAGCAGCGGAAACTTAGTCTGCGGCTTATCGGTGAAGTAAAGCCCGACAGTAGCACTTACTTGTTCAGGTTTGCCGGACGGCCTCAGATGCGCATTCAGAATCAAATCCATCCCTGGACTCAAGCGCCATGCCATACCGTCAGGCGAAACCATTGGCGTGCTGCCCGGCTTCCAAGCCAGGAACATGCCGTCAGGATCGAATGAGTTTTCTGCAATGGCCAGATCCATTCCGGCAAAGCCATTCGCATTCGCCGTTTGCCGTGCAGAACGCGCTCGATCAAGAATCAGGCTCGCGTGGTGGATCACCTTTGGGTTGCTCGGACGAATATCGACCGCTTTTACCCACCGGGGCTCCGCAATAGAAACCGGGATGATGAAATTCCAAAACACCTCCGCTCCATCCGCCTTCAATTCGTATGGCTGAGCGACATGAAGTATCAGGTCCGGCGTTCCCAGCGGCCACTCGGAAGCAAACTTCGGGGCGGGCGGAGCATCCGCGCGAGCACCCTCGGGCGAGCCTGCGTTCACCCATTCCTGAATGGACGTAATTTCTTTATCGCTGAGCCGACGCTCTTCGAGAAAATCGCCATACCCGTGTTTCGGCAGAAAAGGCGGCATATAGCGCCGCCTTGTCACGTCCGCAATCTGTTTTGCGTGCAGCTTCGCATTCTCGTAACTCAGCAGTGAGAAGGGAGCCGCTTCACCGGGTCTGTGGCACGATGCGCAATTCCGGTAGATGATCGGCGCGATGTCTTTCGAGAAGGTGACCTGTTGGGCTGATGCCGGCGAGGTCGCGATCAGCAATAAAACAGGGGTAAAAAGGCCTTTAAGTCGCGACATATGAATACCGTAAAAGCGCCTCTTTTACGGACACGCTCGTTTATGATAATTGATCTGTGTTCAAAGCCGTGTATCGGCTGGTGCTCGTTGTGGGCCTTCTGTTCATGCCGTTGCACTCGCTCGCGCAGTCCCCCAATCTCATCGAAAAGTCGAAACGCGGGAAAGAGCTTATGGCCGAACAGAAATTTGAAGAGGCCGTTGTAGTCTATCGCCAGCTCGTCCAAGCCGTTCCGGATAACCCCGGCCTTCTCCTAAACCTCGGCATGGCATTGCACTTGGCCGGGCACTCTCGTGAGGCCGTTGAGCCTCTGAAGCATGCCCTCAAACTCGATGCTGATACGGGCCCTGCCTGGCTCTTTTTAGGTGCTTCTTACTTGGGTGCGGGCGATCCTGATCGGGCGCTCGCCCCGCTTGAGAGATACGTGGGCCTTCAGCCAGACGACCCCGGGGGTCACCAAACGCGCGGTGATGCGCTACTCGCAACAAACAAGTTTCACGAGGCGGTAAGCGAGTACAAGAAATTGGGCGAGCTCGAACCGAACAATCCCCACGCGTGGTACGGCTTGAACCGGAGCTACACAGCTCTGGCGGAGGCTGCCTTCCACAAAGTGGAAAAGGATGCGCCACAATCGGTGTGGTGGTTTGCGCTCGTGGCAGACGAACGTGTCAGGCGCAACCAGTTCCATAGCGCCTTTTTCTTTTATCGTAAAGCGGAAAAGGTCCAACCAGACTTGCCCGGCCTGCATGTTTCAATCGCCGACATTTACGAGAAGACCGGCCAGACGGATTGGGCCGATGCTGAACGGTCAAAGAATCACAACGCACTTTGTCAGGCTTCGAAAGACGCCTGTGAATTCCTGGCTGGCCGCTACGAGACGATTCTTCAGCACGAAGAAACGACTCCTGAAACCTGTTATTGGCAGAGCCGCGCCTTCGCTCGCCTTGCTCAAAACGCATTTGAGCGTCTTAACCAGATGCCCGACAATCCTGAGATTCATGAGGTGCGCGCTGAGCAGCTAAGCGTTCGCGGCCAAAACCTCGAAGCGGCCAAGGAGTGGCAGAAGGCTCTCTCATACGCTTCGAATGATGAGCACTTGCGAGAGCAGTTGCTTTCTTCGCTGTACCGCGCCAAAGATCCATCGGCGCTGAAGTTAGCTGATGAACTCCTTCGCGGAGATCCTTCTTCCCCAGAACTGAACCTTGTTAGGGGTGATCTTCTCCTAAGTTCTCAGGAACCGGGAAAAGCGATCCCTTATCTAGAAGCCGCCCTGAAGCGGAATCCTGAACTCCTTGCGGCTCACCATGCGCTCGGCCGAGCTTATATGCAGGTTGGGCGTCAAGCTGCGGCTGTTCCGCACTTGCAAGCTGCACTCCCAATCGACGAAGACGGTACTTTGCGGTATCAGCTCGCTCGCGCCTATCAAGCCACCGGGCACGCCGAGCTTGCGAGAAAGACTCTGGAAGAGTCTGCGCAACGCCAGAAAGCCGATCGCGATGAGAAGAATCAGCTTGAAGAAGAAATGAAAATTACACCGCCGTGAGGTGCTCTCCCGCTAACTCGCTAGCCGTTTTCCCGTCTTCTGTACCAAAGTCACGATACGATCAGCTTTAACTCCGTCGAATTGTTCCCGCGAGTGATCCGGCCATTCCACAATCGCCGCGTCAATATCGCTCTGATCGCCGAGTCCAAAATGCACCCGGACATCGTTGGAGCTAAGATAACTCGAATCCACGCGGACTTCCCGCCAGGCCGTCCGTTTTCCATTGCGAATAAGAGCAACTCGTGCGCCGATCGCGAAACGGTTTACATCGAGCGACTTCAGCTTCACCAGAAGCCAATGCGCTCTCTTCCCTAACTGATTGCGAAACAGGCGAGCGGGACCATTGTTGTT
>JAVHMZ010096808.1:0-10217 GCA_034782995.1 Amazona versicolor | reverse complement strand
ACGGGCCGGCAAGTTCGTGATCACGGCGACGCAGATGCTGGAATCGATGACGTCAAGCCCGGTGCCCACGCGAGCCGAAGTCAGCGATGTAGCCAACGCGATTTACGACGGCACCGATGCCGTGATGCTTTCCGCGGAAACGTCCACGGGCAAGTATCCGTTGGAAGCGGTCCAGTACATGACCAAGATCGCGTTGGAAGCGGAAAAGGCAATTCGCTCGCGCGGTTTCGAAGAAGGACGCCGTCCCGCGCATACCGAGAACACGGCGGAAGTGCTGGCTGATGCGGCTTACCACGCGGCGCGAACGGCGGGAGTGACAGCGCTGGTGGTGTTCACCACATCGGGAAGCAGCGCGCGCCTGATTGCGCGGTTCCGTCCGCCGGTATGCCTTTACGCGATCACGCCCGATGCCGAAGTGGCCCGCCGTCTCGCCGTGGTTTACGGAGTCGCAGCAATCGTTGCGCCGCATGTCCGTTCAACGGACGAGATGCTGCTCCAGATGGACCAGGTTCTGCTCGGCCCCGGCAGGCTGAAGAAAGACGATCTGGTTGTGTTTGTCGCGGGGCAGCCCGTGGGCCGCCCGGGCACCACGAATCTGATGAAGGTCCACCGCCTGGGCGAGATCCACGGAGTAGACTGACTCACGATGCCTCTCCTTAAAAACTGTCTCGTCTTGTTCGCCGCGATCACGCTTTCTATGTCGGCCAAAGCCGCTGATTCCGGCCGCGTTTTCGAGCTTCGCACCTACCATTGCTACCCCGGCAAATTGGAAGCGCTAAAGACCCGGTTCCGCGAGCACACCACCAAGATCTTTGAAAAGCATGGAATGACCAACGTGGCGTATTGGAGTTTCCAGGACGAGCCGGATAAAAGCAACACGCTGATCTACGTCATCTCCCATGCGAGCCGCGCCGACGCGAAGCGGAACTGGGAGGCATTCCGCAATGATCCGGAGTGGCAGCAAGTTCAAGGAGACTCCGAACGGAACGGAAAGCTCGTCGAGAAAGTGGATTCCGTTTTCCTCGATCCCACCGATTTTTCCCCGCTTAAATAGCCCGATCAGGAATAGTAATTCTTATCCCACGCGTGCCGGCGCACGATGTCCAGAGAGACCGGCGGCAGCGGTCCCAGCATGGGCGCGCGCGAATTCATTTCGACGTTCGTCACCGACCGCATCCCCGGAATCACGGTCGAAACCGCGGGCTCGGTGAGAATGAAGCGCAGCGCGATCAGCGGCAAATCGTCGCGGTCGATCTCCAGCTCGTTTACCAGCGCTTTCACATGCTCGTCAACTTCACGCTTCCGGTCGTCCCGGAAGTACATCGAGCGGAAATCCTTTTCGTCGAACTTGGAGTCGGCGTTGATGCGGCCGGTCAATGCTCCTTCATCGAAAGGCACGCGGGCGATCACGCCGATGTTGGCCTTCTTGCAAAGCGGAAACAATGTCGTCTCGGGTGTGCGGTCGAAGATGTTGTAGATCACCTGCACGGTGTCGATCAAACCCGTGTTGATGATGCCCACCGCCGAATCGGGCTGATGATCGTTGATAGAGATTCCGAACGCGCGGACCTTTCCGGCTTTTTTGAGATCTTCGATGGCGCGGCGCCAGTCATCGCGGTCGAGCCAGTCGGGATTCCAGACATGCAGCTGCTGCAGATCGATGACGTCGCGGCCCAGATTCTTCAAGCTCCGCTCCGTGCAGTCGACGATGTAGTCGTAAGGGAAAACATCTTCGATGCCGACGCCCGGCCGCGCGGGCCAGAGCCGGTTCTTGGGGGGCACTTTGGTCGCAACATAAGCCTGCCGCTCGGACCGGCTGAGAATGCCGCCGATCAGACGCTCGCTGTGCCCTTCCTCGCCGTACGCCAGCGCGGTGTCGATGAAATTGATTCCCGCTTCGAGGGCCGCCTCCAGCGCGGCGAGCGATTCCCGGTCGGTGTGGCCCATCCATTGGCCTCCGCCGATGCCCCAGGCGCCGTGTCCGATCTCACTTACTTCGAATCCTGTTTTGCCAAGCAGTCGATAACGCATGCAGCCCTCATTATTCCTCACGACGCGGCGAGAGTGAACGGAGAATCAATGGCGGCGCTCTTAGAATGGAAGCATGCGCACCTTTCTGGCGCTTTTGCTGCTCGCGTCTGGCGCTTTCGCGGCGGTTACCAAGCTGTATCTCAAAGACGGCAGCTACCAGCTGGTGCGCGAGTGGAAAAAGGAAGGCGATCGCGTCAAGTTTTACAGCACGGAGCGCAGCGACTGGGAAGAGATACCGGCAAGCTTGCTCGATCTGCGCAAAACCGAAGCGGAAACGGCCGACAATCAGGCGGCGATTTCCGAAGAAAAGCGCGCGACTGCGGAAGAAGAGGACGCGCTACGGAACGAAAAAAATCAGATCCTCGCCATTCCTCAGGATCCCGGAGTTTACACGCTCGACGACGCGAGCCGCCTCACCGTGTTCAAGCTGGCCGAAATCAAGGTTCATAACAGCAAGGGCCGCGGACTCCTGAAGATCGCCGTGCCTATGCCGATGGTGTCCGGCAAAGCCACGGTGGAGCTCGACAGCGAAACCTCAGCCAATGTCGTCCGCAACGAACGCCAGGAGTTTTTCCTTCAGCTGGAAAAGGACGAACGCTTCGCGATCATCCGACTGACTGCCCACAAAGGCGTACGCGTGGCCGAGCGGCTGGAGATACTGCCCGTGGTGAACGAAACCGCGGAGCAAGTGGACGAGGTGGCAGCCTTCCGCAAGCAGCTCACAGGAAGCGGGCTCTACAAGATCTGGCCGGAGAAACCTTTAAGCGAAGGCGAATACGCGGTGATCGAGTTCACGCCCGGCAAGGTGGAGCCGCGCATCTGGGATTTTCAGTTCAAAAAGTAGGAGCGGTAAAGGGTATCGCGCTGTTTGGGAATGAAGCCGGCGTCGCGGATCATGCGGCGCAGTTCTTCTTCCGTGGCGCGATGATGTGCGCCAGCCGCGGAGACGACGTTTTCTTCAATCATGATGCTGCCGACGTCATTGCCGCCGAACCGCAGACCCACTTGGCATGTCTTCAGGCCGGGCGTGACCCATGACGACTGCACGTTCAAGATGTTATCGAGATACACGCGCGAGACCGCGAGTGTTTTAAGGTATTCGACAGCGGTAGTTTCTTCTTTCACGAAACGCCCGAGCGACGTGTTTTCGCGCTGAAAGCTCCAGGGGATAAAGGCGGTGAAGCCGCCGGTGTCCTCTTGAATCTGCCGGACCAGCTCAAAGTGGTTGATCCGCTGCTCAATCGTTTCGCCGCAGCCGAACATCATGGTCGCCGTGGTCCGCATACCCAGCGCGTGCGCAGTGCGATGTACGTCCACCCATTCGTTCACGGAACATTTTAGGCGGCTGATGCGGTGGCGCACCGCGTCATCCAGGATTTCCGCGCCGCCGCCGGGGATGGAATCCAGTCCGGCGTCGCGCAGACGGGCGATGGTATCGCGAAGGGACAGACCGCTCACTTCGGCGATGTTGGTTATTTCGGGCGCCGAGAAGCAGTGCGTCCAGATATCGAACCGCTGTTTGATGGCGCGCAACAGGTCTTCGTACCACTCGATTTTCAGATCGGGATGCAGCCCGCCCTGCATCAGAATGCCGGTGCCGCCCAGGTCGATAGTCTCCTGAATTTTCTGGAAAATAACTTCCTGCGGAAGCGTGTAGCCTTCCGCATGGCCGGGCGGCCGGTAAAAGGCGCAGAACGAGCAGTATTCCGTGCAAGTATTGGTGTAATTGATGTTGCGATCGATGATGTAGCTGACCACGCCCTCCGGATGGAGCCTGCGCCGGACCGCATCGGCTTCCATGCCGACGCCGATCAGGTCGTCGGATTCAAACATGTCGCGGGTTTGCTGGCGGGTGAGCATGCGTTGTATTCAGTTTAAGGGGTGGGCGTTCACTCGCATCCGGGCGAACATCTCGCTGCGTTGTAATGAGCCAGGACACGCGCCGCGGGGAGCGCGTGATCATACACCGCCACTTCATCGAGAAACCCGACAAACCGGGGCATACCAAACTCTTTTTCCCAAATCGGATGAATGCCGATCGTGGTTCCATTGCTTCCGCTCACCGGGGCGACGGCGCTGCCGTACGTCTCGTAATTGAGAGCCTGCGGAACGCCGTCCACGTAGATGGTGATCTGTGACTGCGTGATTGCTTGACCCTGAGCGCCGGAGAACACGCAGACGAGATGGTGCCACTTCCCGTCATTGACTGGAAGCTCCGTGCCTCCTCCAATAAAGAGGTTGTCCCCATCAACACCGCATTGAACGGCGCCAGCGGGGCGCTCGGGCTGGCCAATCACCATGGTGATACTCCGAGAGCCGCCCTTGTTCACATCGTCGAAGCCGCGGTCCTGGAGAATCGGAGCTTGGAGAGCGTAGGTGTTCACCCAAGCTTCGAGCGAGTATTGCGAGGTGTTTCTCTGGAAAAGCATCGTCGAGAAGTAACCCTGGCCGGCGAGATTGACCGAGGTATTGAGACTGCCCTGCAACGCGCCCATTTGCCCGAAAAAAACGGGACCTTCGGCAATCGCCGTCTTCAAATGCCCGGAGAAATCGGCCACAAGGCGGCTTCCGACCGGGGCTCCCATACGCCAGTAAGCGGCGGGACCGTCCGCCAGAACGGCATTCGGGTAAGAGGTTTGCGCGACTGCGGGCACGAACAAGCAAGTGCCGATCAGGACCAGGGTTCGAACCGATTGCATGATGGATTCACCTTTGCCCGGAGGTAGGCAAAATGCTCGCCGGGGAGGTAAGTATAGCAATTGCACACCGAGCCGGAAGCCCGGCTCCCCGCCCTTATACTTCTAGCAAGATGCTCCGCCACGTGAACAGCATCGGCCGGGCGCGTGCCGTCGCGACCCGCGCCATTTTGTGCTGCATGTTGCTGCAGGCGCCGCTCCTCCAATGCGCCGAACGCCCATACGCGGTCGACCAGAAATGGACCAAGGCCGACGGGCTTCCCAGTTCCGGTATAACCGGAATCACGCGCACCGCCGACGGCTTTCTCTGGGTGGCGACAACCAAAGGCCTAGTGCGTTTCGATGGCGCGCGCTTCGATAGGTTTACTTTGCCTCTGCCGCCTCGGGAGATCTCTTACCTTACTTCCGGGCCGGATTCGCGCGTCTATGTGGGAACCTACGGCGCCGGGTTCGCCACCATTCAGCGCAATCAAGTCCAAACCTTTACACGAGCGGAGGTGCTGAAGGGTTTGCGTATTTCGATGATCCTCCCCGTCGGCGATAACGAGGCATGGGTCGGAACGCACAACGGCATCCTGTATCACTTCCAAAGCAACAAGCTGACTGAGGTCGGTTCGGGAGTGCTGCCGGGCGCGGCGATTTACGGTCTCGCGAAAACTCCGGACGGCGTGGTGTGGGTCGGCACGGGCGCCGGTCTCTTTCAGTTGCGGAACGGGCAAATGACGCCCTATCGTCCCCGCAAACCGCTTCCTTTCCCCTGCATCTCCGATCTCGCGGTCACGAGCAGCGGGAGTGTTTTCGCCGCTACGGATCGCGGACTCTTGAAGATCGAGCGCGACCAGTGGCGTCTCTGGACAGTCAAAGATGGTCTGCCGAACGACTATGTCGAAGTTTTAGCATCGGCCGAGAACGATGTATGGATCGGCACCAGCGGCGGTCCCGCTAAGTTGAGCGGCGACGTTCTCGAACAGCTTGGCGATCCGACGTGCCGCGTCTTTTCGTTGCTACCGGACGCCGACGGCGGGGTGTGGTATGGATGCGAAGACGTCGGCGGATTGCACCGCCTTAGCTATCCATTTTCACGGAACGTGCCCATGCCGAAGCCGGTGTCTGGCGCGCTGGTCTACTCTCTCGCGGAGGATCGCGCTGGCTCGGTTTGGATGGCGACCAATCGCGGTCTTTGCCGATGGAACAACAACACAGCCACCCTGTACGCCGCGAAAGACGGCCTGCCTTCCAATGTAGTCAGAAGTGTTTCGTTGGCCCCCGACAACAGTATCTGGATCGGCTCGGACAGCGGTTTCGCAAACATAAACAAAGGCCGCATCCGCGCGTTTCCCAGTTCCCCAAAGGGATCACTAAATTTCGTTTACGCCATCTTGCAAGACAAATCGGGAACCGTTTGGGTGGGAACAGACCAGGGTCTGCAGCGCCGCCGCAACGGCGAAACACAATTCAAAGCAGTGGAGCCGGTGAAATCGACCGTTTGGTCCATTCGCGAAGATTCAAAGGCAAACGTCTGGGTCACCACGGACGACTTGGGAATTTTCCGATTCTCATCCGGGCCGGTCTTGCGATACGGGCGAGACTCAGGGTTGACGACAAACACTGCCGGTGACACTTTGGAAACATTAAATGGCGATGTTTGGGTGGCAACCCGGCGAGGACTCGCTCGCATACGCGACGGCCGATGCGCGCATTTGGACACCGCGAACGGGCTGCCACCCGGCCCGATTCTGGCGCTTCTGGACGACCGCCAGGGCCGCTTCTGGATACGGTTGACCGGAGGCATTTTCGTCGTAAAGATCGCAGAGTTGAATCGTGTTATCGATGCGGGATCGGGCACGCTGAACGGCCGCTTCATCGGCGCCGAAGACGGCTTCGGCGAGGAGTTAGCCAACACAGCGGGCCAGAACTCCATCATGCAGCATCACACCGGAGAGATCTGGTTCGCCTTAGTCAACGGCGCGGCAGAAGTCGACCCGCTGGCGCTCCCTCAGAAAGCGACGATGCTGATGCCCGCGGTGCTTCGCGTGGTGACTGACGCGGGCGAGCGGGACCTGACGAAGCCGATTGTCTTAGAGCCAGCCGACCGCAATCTGCGCTTTTCCTTCAGCGCGCCCGCGCTGACTGGCGCCAAAAGCCTGGAATACCGTTACCGGCTGAGCGGGTTCGACCGCCAGTGGCGCACCATGGGAGCCCCGTCTCCCGTGATGTACACTGCCCTGCCTCCTGGCAAATACCGGTTTGAAGTGTCCGCCCGGCGTCCTTTTGAGTCGTGGAGCAATGCTTCGGCACCGATTGACTTACGAGTGCTCCCCCACTTTTACCAGACTTGGTGGTGGTACTTACTAACAGCTTTCGCTTTTTTGTTGACCATTCACGCCTTTTATCGCTGGCGGCTGGCCAGAGTTCGCAAGCAGTTTGCTGTTCTGATGGCTGAGCGCGTGGATGAAAGGTCTCGTGTCGCGCGCGAGCTGCATGACACGGTTTCGCGCAGCCTCGTCGGTATTCGAGCGCAGCTCGACGCGGCTCAAGTGCTGTTGAAGCGCGATCCGCCGGCGTTAGCCACGTACTTGGAGAACGTCAGCCAGCTTGCCCGCGACGCAAGCAAAGAAACTCGCATGTCGATCTTCGCGCTGCGTTCGCCGGAGCTGTCCGGGTTGAGCTTAGAACAAATGCTGCAACAAAGCGCCGCCGGTTTTTCCTTGAACACGTCAATAAAAGTTGTTGACGATGTGCGCGGTCCCCTTCCCGACCTCTGCGAGAGCGCCAAACATGAGATACTGCGTATCTTAGAGGAAGCTTTCGCGAACGTTCAGCTGCATTCCGGTGCAAAGCGCGTGGTGCTCTCAGCGCGGAATGACGGAAATCACCTCCTGATTGAAGTGCAAGACGATGGCGAAGGCTTTGACTCTCCCGTGACAACTGAACCGCCGCGCGGACACTACGGCGTCATGGGAATGCGAGAACGGGCGCGGCGGATCAAGGGCAAGCTGTCCGTTCAAAGCACACGAGGAAGCGGCACAAAAGTTTCGCTCGAGACTCCGGTCCGTTTGGATTGGCGCTGGGCATCGTTTTGGAACCGTCTGATCGCTTCTTTCCGCCGCACCGGGCCTACCCCCGCCGCATCACCCCAATCAGCTTCGATCCCGACCACGAAACCGTCGTCACAAAAACGAGCAAGCTGACCAGGATCACGCTCAAGCGTCTCCCCGGAGTCAAGTAGCGCGCCACGTCGGCTTCGCGCGCGAACTCGACGGATTCTTCGAACCGCACGTCGCTCGGCGCCTCACCGTCGTTGATCAGCACTGTTGCGTAGTCGCCTTTGTCCGGCAGCTGCTGGCTGAACGCGAACTGGCGGCGATCGCTCATGGACAAAATCACCTCGGGCTTCTCGCCGCGCACGAATCGCGTCAGCTCCCGGCTGCTCAACACATCCAAAGTGATCGGCGAGCCGCCAGTTACTTGCACCGAACTGATCAGCGTGGCGGGCCAGTTCGCGATCCGCGCCGGCACATAGCGGTAATCGTGAGCGGGCACGCGAAAGCTCTCCGCGGCCAGCGACGCGAGCGAACCATGCCCCGCCGAAGCCGCGAGCAAAATCATCGCCGCCAGCACTTACTTTTCCTCGTACACGATTTTACCGTCGAGCACTGTAATCACCACGCGCGCTTTCCAGACATCCGCCGCCGGAATCGTCATAATGTCGTCGGACAGCATCACTAAATCTGCCAGCTTGCCCGGCGTGATGGTGCCCTTGCGGTCCTCTTCAAACGCGGCGTATGCGCCTTCGGCGGTCCAGCTGCGCAGAGCCTCGGCGCGCGTGAAACGCTGGTCTGGAAACCAGCCTCCCGGCGGATTGCCCGAATGATCCTGCCGTGTGATGGCCGAGTAAAAACCCCAGATTGGATTGGGATCTTCCACGGGAAAGTCCGACCCGAACGGAGTGTGTACACCGAGACGATGGAGCGTCTGCCACGCATACGCGCCTTTGATCCGCTCCGCGCCGACGCGAGCCGCCGCCCACGGCATGTCGCTGGTGGCATGAGTCGGCTGCATGGAAGCGAGGATGGAGTAATCGGGAAAGAAGTGGAAATCTTCGCGGGCGACGATTTGCGCGTGCTCTACGCGGAAACGGCGGTCATTTTTCCCGCCGAGCGCCGACGCGTACGCCGCGAGCACGGTTCGATTGGCGCGGTCTCCGATGGCGTGCGTGTTCACCTGAAATCCGGCTCCGAGAGCATCCCGCGCGACCTTCTCAATAAACGGCTGCTCCAAAATCAGCAGCCCGCGGTTGGCAGGGTCGTCGGAATACGGGTCAAGCATGGCCGCTCCCCGCGAGCCCAGCGCGCCGTCGGCGATCATCTTCACACTCCGCACGGTCAGGAAGTTTCCGATCTCCGGACCGCGCGTTTGATATTGCTTCCACAACTCCGCGCTTCCCGGAACAAGGATCATGGCGTAGATGCGAAGGGGCAGCCGGTCAGCCGTCAGCAGCGCGCGATAAGCGTCCAGCGTGGCCGCGTCGATGCCCGCATCGTGAACGCCGGTCAACCCCAGCCGTGAACAAAGCCGCGCGGCGCGCTCCAAGTTCGCTCGGAGCGCCTCCGGCGAAGGCGGCGGAACTTTGGCCCAAGCCAGTTGCTGGGCGCGGTCAATCAGAACGCCCGTCGGCCCCTGTCCGTTGCGCTCAACGCGGCCGCCGGGCGGGTCCGGTGTCGTCGCGTTGATGTCCGCAAGCTGGAGAACACGGCTGTTGACCCACACCGCATGGCCGTCCACGCGACCCAAGAGCACCGGATGGTTCGGTGCCGCGGCGTCCAGCGATTCCCTGGTCGGAAACCCTTTATCGCGCCAGAGATTCTGGTCCCAGCCGCGGCCCAGGATCCACTCGCCAGGCGGCGCGGCCTTCGCCGCGGCTTCCACTTTGACCCGCACTTCAGATTCGGACAATGCGCCGCGCAAATTCAGCTCGGCCAAGCTGGCACCCAGTCCGCTCATGTGCCCGTGCGAATCGATAAACCCCGGCAGAACGGCGCGGCCTTTGGCGTCGATCCGCAACGCTCCAGACGGAATCGCGGGCGCCGGCCCGTCACTCACCGCCACAATCTTATTGCCCCGCACGCTCACCGAAGATCCCGATGGATGCAGGGGATCGGCCGTGTAGACGCGTGCGTGCACGATCACCAGATTCGCTTCCTGTGCGAAGCAAATGCCGGTCCCGAACGTCAATAGTGTCAAGAGGCGGAGCATTCCCCACAGCGTACAATGAGGACAGTTATGAGTCAGGCAGTCACCATGGATCGCGTGTTTGAGCAGCCGGCGTGGAAAAACCTGCTCAACTGGACCGCCGCGATTCTGATCGCGATTGTGTTCCTGTCCGCCGGTCTGTTCCATATTCTCGATCCGTACGGCGCAGCGGTGTTGATGACTAACCTCAAACTCCCCCAAGCGATCAGCATTCCCTTCGCGATCGGACTGGGCACC
>JAVHMZ010096700.1:0-10219 GCA_034782995.1 Amazona versicolor | reverse complement strand
ACCGCCGTCATCGGCGATGAAGCTAGTGCTGTCCAAGATGTCGCGGGAGGCACCCTTGAAGGTAAATTGGTGAAAATCTCCGTTTACATCAATCGATAATGTGTCTACTACGGAGCCGTTCAGTATCCGCTGCACTGCCGCGCTGGGGCTCCAATAATCAAATATGCTGAGTGACGGCAATTCCGTTGCTGGTAAATACGTGACCGTCGGCGAAAACGTGCCGCCTGAAGGCGGAGTAACAGTGAATGGCGCATTCAGAACCACAGTGCTGTCGTCCACCAAAGCCGCCACAAACCGGATTTCTCCTCCAAAGCTCACCGCCTGATTCGATACAAGTCCGTGTGGTCCAGCAAAGGTGATCTGACTCGCATTGGGGGAAGGACCCGCCGTTCCGCCTACGTGGACTAAAGGTGCTCCTCCCAATGCGGATTGAAACAGTGGCCCTTGTCCGGGGCCATCCGTGGCGTTCCACGACGACAGATAAGTCTTCATCTGGAAATCCGTTTTCCGCCGTCCGCCTGCGGTTAGTCCCGCATACGTCCTGCTTCCCGCACGCAGCTTTCCCAAAATCTGCGTCATGTGGAACTTCACTGTATGCTCGGAGATGTCCAGACGATAGGCAATTAGCTTATTGCTTAGCCCTTCCGCCAGCATTCGAAGCACTTCGATTTCTCGCGGAGTAAGCGGCTCCTCCAGTTCGGTGGCTCCAGCAGAACGCCGCTCGAATCTGTCATGGTGCATCACCACTAAGCCCTCGGCCACCGCCAGAAGAGCCGCAGTGATCTCCTCCGTTCGGGCATCGAAACGCAGCGCACTGCGCAGGCTGCCGCCTAGGGTCTGAATGTCTGGCTCGTCGGTCAGCAGAACAGCCGGACAATCCAACTCACTCAGTGCCCGGAGCGACTCCTCGTCGGGCGAGGGGATTGCCGCCAAAACCGCGTCGGCGTTGTTCTCTTGGCTGCCCTCTCGCAACTCTTTCAAGCTGAGGGAGTCGGCGGCCTCAAGAGCATCGCTCGTCTGAACGATTGCCTCAAGGCCGCTGCGCACCACGGACGAAGCAGCCACGATGAGAACACGAATCACTTCGCCGGTCGTTCCCCGACGGTAGCTGTCGCTTCCTGTACCGATCCGCCGCGCAGGAAGCGGAGCCGCACCTGCTTACCCACCGAATCCGGACCAAGCGCCGCATGCAGAGCTTCTGCCGAGGTCACAGCAGAGCCGGCGATCTGCAGCAACACGTCGCCAAGCAAAAGGCCCGCAGCGGCGGCTGGTCCATTCTCTTCAACGTGAACCAGCATAATCCCGCTCTCCTGCCCCAATTGGAGGGCGGCGGGCACCGCCACGGTCTGTAAGCCGATCCCAAGATACCCGCGTGTTACACGCCCGCGAGTAGCCAGGCTCTCTCCGGATTTGGTGATTGTGCCACGCGGAATTGCTATCACTGAACTTCGCGAGAGCCCGCCCCCAACAAGACCTAGCAGGTTACCTTCTGCGTCGGCAATCGCGCCACCGATGCTCGTCGGGTAGATGGAAGCATCGAGCCGGATAAACTCGCTCAACTTGCCGCCTCGCCACGTTTTCCATTCGCCGCCTGACCCGCTAATGATTCCTAGAGTAGCTATCGGGCCTGTATCCATAGTTCGGCCAACTGTAACGGCAAATTGGCCTGCCTTTACTTGGCCCGCGAAGAACGGCGCCGGTTTCGCGTTGCCGGTCTCGCACGCCAAGACGGCAAGATCGGTTGAGCTATCGCGCCCTTTCAAGGTTGCTGCTACCGTCTCGCCGGACGGGAGCGTAACACGGAAACCCTCATCGCCGCGCAGCGTCGCATCGGATGTAATTACCATCCCGGGCTTCCAAATCACCCCGCTTGAGGTGCGGCGCGAGCGGCCATGAACAGCCACTACCGACTCAGCGACGCGCTCGACGCAAGCTGCCAAAGCGGAGGAAAGTTGATTCAATGTTTCAGACATATCTGATTTCAGGGTCTCGCTTTCCTAAGCCGCGCACACCGGAAGTTCGGGTAGCGGGTACCTGCTCAAACTGGTAGTCCGCTAGACCCCGCGCCGGTCGCCCCAGAGATCGACATGAAGCCTCGGACTAAACCGGTATCCTTCGCGCTTGCAAATTTCTGCCAGCCAGAGCGAGCGCTCCCGCAGCACCGCCGGGTCTGTTCCCTCCGGCATCAAGACTGCATTGCTCTTAGGGAACGTCCGAATTTCCGCCAGGTCGTCCGGAGAAGACACGACAAACTTTAGCTGATGGGGGTACTCCATCAGCTTACGCAGCACTTCCGGGTTTTGCCGAAGCCGTTCATGCTGTGCTTGAAACGAGCCTTGTGGCGTGGAATTACCGAGCTTCGGGCTGATGCTCATCAGGTCGCAAGCCACATCGGCGTAGACCGTTCCGGCCGTCTCAATCGTGATGTGAAACCCGCGGTCTCGCAGCTCGTGCGTCAATTCAACGATGCCCGGGGCGATCATCGGCTCTCCGCCCGTGACCACCACGTATTTCGCTGCGTAGGTAACAGCCTGTTCCGTAATTGCCTGAATGGTCATCTCACGTCCCTCAGGGTGCCAGGAAGTATAAGGCGTATCACACCAACGGCATCGCAGATTGCATCCACTGGTGCGGATGAAAACCGAAGGGACTCCCACCAACGTTCCTTCCCCCTGCAATGAATAGAAGATCTCCGCGATCTTCACGAAACCGCGGTGTCCCGCACCCCTGCCTCCGCGAAGCCCTTCGCGCGCAGAAGACAGGAATCGCAGGCCCCACATGGCATGCTTCCCATAGGGTCGTAACAGCTATGCGTGAGCGCGAAATCCACCCCAAGCTGCTCCGCTAACCTCACAATTTCCGCCTTCGTCAGCTTCATCAAAGGCGTGTGAATCGTGAGCCGCTGTTGCCCCTGTACGCCAGCCCGCGTTGCCAGATTCGCCGTGCGCTCGAAGGCCCCAATGAATTCCGGCCGGCAGTCCGGATAACCCGAGTAATCTAGTGCGTTCACGCCGATAAAGATGTCGGAAGAGCCGAGCACCTCCGCCCAAGCCAAAGCCAAAGAGAGAAACACGGTGTTTCGCGCAGGAACATAAGTCACCGGAATCGACCCGTCCATCTCAGCCTCTGAACGTCCCTTTGGAACCTCGATGTTGTCTGTCAAGGCGGATTGCCCGAAAGTGCGAAGATCAATCGTAACTATCTTGTGCTGAGCTGCCCCTAAGCTCATCGCCACTTTAGCCGCTGACTCGAGCTCCACGCGATGCCTCTGGCCGTAATCAAAGGAGAGTGCAAACGTCTCGAAGCCCTGCCTGCGCGCGACAGCGAGGCAAGTCGCTGAATCCAGTCCACCACTTAAAAGGCACACGGCACGGCTCATTCGCCTATGAAAACATCCCTACTGGCCAACGGGGGACTCTTTGATTGTACCGGGGGTCCGATTAGAAGCCTCCTGCAGCAAATCCCACATCCGCAGAAACTCGGCCGGGCTGTCACGGTTTTTGCGGGGAGTTTCCAGAGCATCCTCTACTTTGGCGAGCAGCAGACGATAGGCCAGGAGACGATTGGAATCCGCACTCAGGATTGTGCCGCTAGTCAGGTAAATCCGGCCGTCCGCCGTCTGCAGATAAGGCACGCCGTCGGGCGTAACGCCCGGAGCCGATTCCCGCTCCAGTTCGCGGAACACTCGGTGTATGTCTTTGCGGTCGGTAATCGCTCTTTGCTCAAGCGCTTTAGCAGTAAGGGTTTCAAACCGGGTTCGATAGATCTCCCATTCGCTATCGGTGATCGGCTGCGCCGTGCGTTCATACTCGCCTTCCGCGTTATACCGCCCCGTAATAAAGTAGCTCGCAGCCATCATTCCGAGCTCGTGAGGATGGAAAAACAGTAGCGGCACCAGCCACTTCTTCGAATGAAAAGCGACCTCAGTACCCTTTCGGTTATCTTTGCTTCTTCGAATTGGACCATCAATTTGCGAATATTTTTCAATCACGAACTGAAGCGCCGGATGCTCTTCACCATATCGCGTCATCGATTTTGCTATCGCCTTCGGGCTCGTCATCCCAAAGTCATTGATGTGGTCCGGACGCGCAGCGCCCGGAAAATAGCGGTTCAGGACGGTTCGGGCGAAATCCGCGCAATTTCTAGTGAATCCGTTATACCGGTTTGTGTTGGGTAGCGAGTTTAGGTCACGAAGAAACTGCGCGTCTTGCTCGGGACTTGTTTTGAAACGAATACTGTAAATATCACGGATAAAAAGCTGCCCCGCCATATCGCGCCAGTGGCCTTCTCCCATTGCGCACGATACTTCAGGACAAATTCCCAAAAGGAATTTTCGGCGATACCGTTCCTGCAGTTCGCGCCGAAGCCCCTCGGTTGCATAGATCGGAGCTTCCGCGGGGTCTTCAACTCCGTAGAGATAAATTGAGAGTGGAGCGGCATTCCACTCATAGTCCGTAGTTTCTCCGAAGGTGGTGTGAGCAGAAATAACCGCACCCAGCTCGCCAGGCCGGCACGCCCGGAGAGCTACAGCAGATTCCGCGCACACGTTTGAAAAGTAAACCGCTGCATGGCCCGCGTCAGTAAACCGCGCGGCGCCTGTGCCGGTAGATTCGTGCAAAAAGAAGGCAATGTCCGCTTGCAGAAAAACGGGAAACAGGAACATTGCGGAAAGCTTGCGCATATAAGCTTAAAAAGTGAAGACGAACGTAACGACTGTGCAGTTTGGCTGCGACTGTGTAAAAACCAACAGGGTTCCACAGCGGCAGGAACTACTTGCTACGATAGCGGAACTCTCGCGCAACTGTCTGCTATCCGGGCAACCGGAAGGGATACAACTTCGCAAGGTGGTTGCTTAACGCGATGCCGTGCCTCCCGCTAATTCTTGGACTAGCATTCCCGCGCCTGGTACTGCTAGGAATGCTGTTCTTCACCACGATGTTAAGCCGGGCATTTCACGGATTATTGATTCCCCTACTTGGCTTTCTCTTCCTTCCGATTACCACAGTGGTTTACACGCTGTTAGTGGCGTACGGGTATCCAGCCACCAGCGGATTCTATTTGGTGGCACTCATTATCTGCGCTGTCGCCGATCTTGGCCTAATTGGAGGAAGTGCAAGCCGCCGTTGAGATTGAGACTAAATCTCCGTCCAGGGCAGGCTGGGCATATCGCGCAGCAGAGTTTTCTCCCACAAGAACGCCGGGTGTTCTTTCAGGTGACTGGCCGCATGGAAGTCCAACCCGCAGGCATGCCCCGCACGGGCGAAGTAAGCCATTCGTTCCGCCATGGTGGCATCGGCAACTTTGTTCTGCACCGCACCCGCGGTCCCGTAGGGCTTTTGCCACTCGCCCAGCCCCCGCGAAGACAAATCTACATGCCCGCATAATGTACGCTCGCCCGGCGATTCACGTTTCTCGAATGTGTCGTAGTGATCGGCCAAGAACCGCTTCGCCATTTCCGCGTCAATTTGTCCTTTGTTCTCCTCCATCAAGGTGATCCACCGTGCGTGGCGCGCGTTTGCGCTATTCCCCTGATCGGTGGCCGAGAACTCCGTTTCTTCGCGAAGTAGCTTTTGATTAACCGGAAAATTCGCGCCCACGAAATACCCGTCTTTGGTTCGTTCCAAACTCACGTTTTTCAACCCCAACTCCAGACTGGCGATTTCACCGGTTTTGCGGTCGGCAATCAGCCAGTTATTCGCGTAGCCGCCGTTGTTGCCTTCCTTCATAATGCGCGCGAAATCGTCAATTGAGTTCGCGTATTGCATTGCCTTTCGCGCCCGGACGAACTCCGGCACACCGGCCGAATCCCAGCCCACAAACGCGGTGATGGTGGTTTCCGTAATCATGATTCCCGCGCTGTTGATGCCGAAATCGTCCGCGCTATGAATAAACCCCGGCAAGCCATCCATCGCAAAGCGATTTCCGTGCTCCGGTGTTATGTCGTAGGCAATCGTCCAGCGCTGGCCATCCAGATAACTGGTCCAATTGTTGTGAGCAATCACGGGCTTACCGTCTTTCGTGTAACTTCCCGTCGCAACAAAGGCACTGCAGTGATCGCCGGGCACCGCGGCCTTTCTCTTAGGGTGGTGCAGGTCATTGTAGCTGCGCGAGTAATAAGGCCATTCCAGCGCGGCGTTCATGGCCACGATGTCCCACAAGTCCAGCTTGACGCCTCGAGCGGTGACGCCCTGAGCGATGCCTTGCAATTCTTCCCGATACTCCTGATCCACGCGCGGCCACAGAATACTCTTCGCCGCCCTTCGGTAAAAGTTCCAAGAGCGATGATCATCATGCGATAGTTCGAGCGCGAGTACCTTCTGGATGTCCAGAATCTCAGGGGCAAGCAGAAAACCGTTTTGAAAGCCGATTTCGGACGGTGTTCCTTCCAGATGAACCTGCGTCCAGCCGTTCACCGGAGGCTTTCGCAAAGCATTGCGCAAGCGCGGATCGGGCAGTGGCTCGCGCCCCGCGCAAAACGCCGCGGCCGCGCCAAGTATTGCGATGACAAAGGCATTACGGACCTTCATGGTTAATTGATTATAGGGGAACATGGCGCAAGGGAATCTTACGGCGCGGGTGAAGGCGGCCGGTTGAGCGGGCAAACTAGGTCCAGAGGTGCTGGATCTCGTCCTTAGTTCAATACCGCGCGCCGCAAACGCGAACGTTCTGGTAGGGTTCGAAACGTCAGACGATGCCGGTGTGTATCAACTGACTCCGGATTTGGCGTTGGTTCAAACCGTCGACTTCTTCACGCCTATCGTAGACGACCCTTTTACCTTTGGAGCCATTGCGGCCGCGAATGCGTTAAGCGATGTGTACGCCATGGGCGGCAAGCCCATGTCCGCGCTTAGCGTATTGGCGTGGCCGACCGGCGGGGACTTAGACGACTTACGAGAGATCCTGAAAGGCGGTGCATCGAAGATCGCGGAAGCAGGAGCAGTTATTCTGGGTGGCCACAGCGTAGCCGATGATGAGATTAAGTTCGGATACTCGGTTACGGGCACCGTGCACCCGTCGCGTGTTCTGGCTAACACGGGCGCAAAACCTGGAGACGCTTTGCTCCTGACAAAGGCAATTGGGACCGGCATTATCGCCACTGCAGCAAAACGCGGCCTTGCTTCACCGGAAGACGAGGCCGAGTCCGTGAAAAGCATGTTGCGTTTGAATCGAGAGGCGTGCGAAGAAGCCGTAGCACTCGGTGCTCACGGCTGCACGGACGTAACCGGATTCGGACTGTTGGGGCACGCGCGAGAAATGGCGCTGGGGAGCCAAGTCAGCCTGGAGATTCGCGCGGCTGGTCTTGAGTTTCTGCCGGGCGCTCTTCGTTACTCCAAGGCAGGCGCCGTACCCGGCGGCTTGACGCGGAATCATGATTTCGTTTCTCGCTCTGTCGAGTTCCGCGCGGGGGTGCCGCCTGAAGTTGAGAACCTCTTGTATGACCCGCAAACCTCCGGCGGTCTGCTCATTGCGATGGAAGCGGGTGCCGCAGCGAAAATGAAATCCGGCGTCATCATTGGAACCGTGTTGCCGAAAACGGAAAAGGCGATCTACGTTGTTTGACCCGTTGATTGTCGCGCTAGACGTGGATACTGCCGAGGAAGCCCGGGGGATTGTTAGTAAGATCGCTTCTGAAATCCACTTCTTCAAGGTTGGTATGGAGTTGTATGCCGCAGCGGGCATGGAGTTCGTTCGTGAACTCACCGGCGAAGGCTACAACGTTTTTCTTGATATGAAGTTTTACGACATTGGGGAAACGGTTCGGCGCGCCGTTTCCCAAGTTGCCAAGAGTGGGGTGAAGTTCCTGACGGTTCATGGCTCGCGCGAAGTGATGCGGGCCGCGGTGGAAGGCCGCGGCGTGAGCCGGCTGCAACTGCTGGCCGTGACGGTTTTGACCAGCTTCGATCAGACCGATCTGGCCGACCTTGGATATACAACGCCTATCTCCGAGTTAGTTTCCCTTCGTGTGCGCAACGCAAAGGAAGTCGGTGTGGACGGAGTGGTAGCTTCGCCGCTGGAGGCCCGTTCCATACGCGCTGTTGCGGGGCCGGAGATGCTGATCGTAACTCCCGGCGTTCGTTCCCGCGGCTCAATAGCGGGTGACCAGAAGCGCGTTGCAACGCCTGCCGAAGCTATTGCCGAAGGAGCCGACTACCTTGTCATTGGTAGGCAGGTGACACGGGCCGAGGACCCCTTGGAAGCCGTGCATTCTATTCGAGCCGAGATTGCCGCGGTTGCCTCCTAATTGATGCCGTGGGCTGAGCAGTTTCTCGCTCAATACGGTTACTTTGCGATCTTTGGCCTGCTCATGCTGGGCATTGTGGGACCGCTAATTCCAGACGAAACGATTCTGGTAGTCGCGGGAATACTGATTCACCGTGGTACGTTGCACCCTTCCGGAACATTGGCGGTTGCCTTTGCAGGCAGCCTGTGCGGAATCACCCTGAGCTATGCACTCGGCCGTACCGGTCTTGCAATTGTGATGCGCCGCGTTTCTCCGAAGTATCTGGAACTGGTGCGGGATTACTTTACCCGCTACGGGAACTGGACACTCTTCTTTGGCTACTTCATCGTTGGAGTGCGGCACTTCACCGCACTAGTAGCCGGCGTGTCCAAAATGCCGCCTATCCAGTTCGCCGTTTACGCTTACTCCGGCGGTTTCTTCTGGGTAACGCTCTTCCTGGCGCTGGGGTATTTCGTAGGCGACCAGTGGGAACGTTGGGCGCGGTACTTGCACGCCAGCTTCTTCATCGCAGCGGCCGCGGCAGTGGGTGCCGTACTCGTGTGGAGCCGACTGCACCGAGCCCGCTAGTTACTGAGTGATTTGCACCAAGCCGTTGTCATCATCCAAGTCTTCGTAATCGGAAGCGAGCACGCTCCAGATCTGGTCTAGCTTGTCTTGCAACCGGCTGTTTTGCTCTTCTAAATCCCGGATGCGATCCAGGAGCTCCTTTTCATTGGGCACGCGGTTTTGTGTTAGTGAACGTAAGCCCAGCCCGCTTCCTGCTTGCGAATGATTTCCGCTATTCCCGAATCCACTTGCCCGGCGAAGGGGAACAGGTCTTCCGTCTTTACGTTCCGCATCTTCATGGCGTTTCGGCAGGCGACCAGCTTCACACCGTTTTCGGTCAACTGCTTCAGCTTCTCTTCATGAGCCGCGCCGGCCTTGGTCAGCATGAGCAGACCGGGTCCGTAGAACACTACCTCTACCTGCGAACCGCCATCCTCAGCGAGTGATTTCATGACGTTATTCACATGCAAAACCAGGGAGCCCCATGCCGGGCCTTCCGGTTCGTTCAGTTGGAACACGACACGATGTTGTTTGGGCGGCGCCGATGTTTGCGAGACTGCCGCCTGGCCCAAGAGAAGAGCCAGCGCGGGTACAAGAAGGATTGCTTTTTTCATATGCGTTATTCTCCCATTTTGTTTTCCCGGATGAAGCACCGCAGCTCAAAGAACTCCGCGAACACGGGTGGCAAGCTCGGCGTAAGTCATAGCGCCGGGATGATACATGCGCACGATACCGGTTTTGTCAATCAACACGAAGGTCGGAGTAGTGCTGGCGCCGTATAGCTTGAAATTTTCTTCGCTGACGGGTACGGGGAACGTACCGAAGAACTGCTTGCGAACCTGCTCAATGTATTCGGATTCCTGGGCAGCAGAAGCTTCCTTGCCGCCTTCAACGTAACCGTAATGCTGCGTGGGCCCGATAATCGCCAGACGCGGGAAATCGCGCTGCAGTTTTGCGACTACCGGCGAGTCATTGCGGCAATCCGAGCACCAATGCGCCCAGAAGAAGAGCAGCGTCGGCTTACCTTTCTGAGCAAGCGCGGGCGCGGGCTTTCCTTCGAGGCTTAGCAGATTGATATTTTTTTGAATTCGCGCGCGAACCGAAGTGTCGTAATACTTCTTTAGCTCGCCGCGTAAGTAGGCAACCGCTTCCGAACGGTTGCCTACCGCGTTCATGGCTTGCGCCTCCACCTCAATTGCCGCGCCCAATGCGAGAGGCAACTGCGGCTCCTGATCCAGAGGACGATGCTTCAACTCCGCCTCTACCTGTGCGTAGACCTTTCTGGCCTGATCCGAAGCCGCTCCGTAATTCCGCGCCTGCAGCAGAGCCCGGGCATTTCGACTCTGATATTCGATCTCGCCAGGTGAAGTAAAGAGCAGCAACGCAAGAAGGAGCTTCATATCAGAATTTGTTGTGAGGCAGCGAGAATTT
>JAVHMZ010096591.1:0-10224 GCA_034782995.1 Amazona versicolor | reverse complement strand
TAGGACGCCGGCACCGCGTTTCGCATCAAAGTATTCAATTCCGTCCCAGTGGATGCCGTCCGGCCGCGGCGACACATGGTACATATCGGCCTCGCGAATCAACGGCCGTAGCCGCTCTTTGTACAGCGCTATCTCTTCTCTCGCTGCTGCATGTTGCCGCGCATCCCAAGTGGTGGTGTCCTGCATGATCGTCAGCCACCCCAACATCCCGCTCCGTAGCATGTAGCGGAAGTTTTCTATAGTCGGTGTAGGCCACTTTTCCACGTAGGCTTCGAGCATCGCGGCCGGCAAAACATGGCTTGCATCGAAGAAAGCCCGGCGATTTGACAGCGGATCGTAAGCGTCCGTCATTGAGAAGTAGTCGCCGTGCGCGGCGCTGCCAAAGTCCACCATCCTCCCTCCGTCGTTACATATCTCGAGTAATACACCCGGATACCGCTGCCGTATCTTGGAATAAACATGGTAATAAGAGCGGACCGCATGGTAACTCACATCGGTCGAGTTAGAACCTTCAACAAAACAGGCGCCCGAGTCTTTCACGATAGACACTCGCGTGCGCTCCGGTGCGGCATGCGGGTGGTCGCTCCGTACGCATCCGTCTGCTATCAGGTATCCGTCATGTTCCAGCATGTCGAGGTGGTAATCCCGGACGATGCGAGTTACTTCGTTCTGCGCATAAGTCTTCGCTTCGGGAACGCCGATGTCGATGGTCTGACCTTTGAAGGCTTCGGGCTTCCAATCGGGTGGGAGATCGGTGACGGTCCAGTTGCGGACTTGAGGATCGCGCAGATTCAAAGCACCGGGCGCGGTATCGAGAGCGGCTTGCGTCCAGTCAGTCCAGATTCCAAACTTGAGGCCGTGCGCATGCGCGTCGCTCGCGATCGCGCTCAAGCCGTGAGGGAACTTATTCGGGTCGGGGTACCAATCGCCCACACCGCGGAACCAGCCGGCATCGATGTGAAACATCTCCAGGCCAAGATCGGCGGAATCGCGAATCATGCGCTGAGCAAGGCGCTCATCCACCTCCATTCCGCTTCCCCAACTGTTGTTGACGAGCAGCGGATATTGCGGATTCTGCCAGGTACGCGGATTTGTGAGCGCCGCGCGCACCCAGGGCCGCAGCACATTGCCGAGCGAATCCAAACCGTTCGCGAACGCGCCGATGAACACAACCGGAGTCTCGAATGTTTCATGCGCTTTCACGCGCGAGCGGTACGGACCGGGCTCCGGATTGAGACCGGCGATGCTGCGCAGAAATTGGGAATCGTGCTGTACGGTGAGGCGGGTGCGGCCGCTGAACTCGATGCCGGCGTACCATCCGGTGTTTGCGGTGGCGTCGGCAACGGCGAACCAGGGAATGATTTCGCGCGGCTCGTTATTTAGCGGATGCGCGTAAGTGCTGGACGTGCCGGTCCATCGATAAATAGCCGGGATTGGCACCTGGTGTAGTCCGGCGGAAGATGGCTCGCCCGCGCCCTTCTCGATATAGAAGTGCTGGGGCACGCTGGTGGGATTGACGCGGCAAGCGACGCGGAAGCTGTCCTGAAGGGGAATCCAAACTTCGCTGGACTCCAGGTTTTCGATTCGAATCTGGTGTTCGATGGGGCCGGTAGGAAGGGGAGCGCGCCATTCCGAACTGAGACGCAAGCGAGGGGAGTTCGAATCGTATACGAGGACGATTTTCATGGCGCCAATCTGGCTGGCTGTGTTGTTGAATCGCCACTCGATTGCTGCCGCGCGACCCGCGATTTCAAGGGTCGGAATGAAGATTTCCGGCTCCGCATTGACGCAGACATTCCGGTTACCGAAGCCGATAGTGAGCAGACGCGGCGCGGTTGACTGTGTGTCGAATTCGAGGGACGTTTGCTCGGTGCGCAGGGTTTGCGATGGGGAACAGACTGGCGCGAGCGTCAATACAAATGCGAAGAAAGGCCCGCAGCGGCGAAAGGTGCGAGTCACGGGATTTGCAAGTTACAAGTGCCGATGCGATCGGCGGGCGGGTCGGATACGACGAATCGGACTTCTTTTGTGTCCTCCGGGAGAACTTTGTCAAACATAGTACCCACAGGATGATTGGTCCACGGAGTTTTCCAATCGACGCGCCACGACCACTTACTCAGAATTTTTCCGCCTGGGCCAAACGCTGAGGCGAGCACGACTTCCTGATTTTCATCCGGGCCAACGCCTGGTTGCGGAGTGACGCTGACCTTGCCGTGGAGACGCCGGGACGCGGCCTCGTAAGTGAGAGGGCACGTCACATTGAATCCGCCATAGGATAGCGGGCTATCCATAGCAGCCGCGAGCAGATCTTCGCGCGAATGAGAAGCGCTGGCGGGTGTCTCCCGCGGTGTCGCGTAGTATCCAGGACGCGTGCGCGCGGACAATTCTTCACCTCTTACGCGCACTGCGATCCCGCGGTACTGACCCTGAAAGTCCGCATTCGATGGAGAGTAAGTAAGGGTGTAAGCGCTCGATCCGTCTTCGATGGCTCGACTCAGAAGCTGATCCACATCGTTGCGATTGAAATAGGACACGCCGCCCATCAGACGCGTCATCTCGCTCAGCAACTCATCGGCGGTGAGTTGCCGGTTCGCAGGCGGTCCGCTAAATTGACTAACTCCGTCCTGCATCGCTTTTCGTCCTTTGCCCGTGGTGGGGTTCAGGGAGCCGACACTACCGATGGCGATGACGCCGGCGGGATCGATAGTATAGAGCGACATGCGGGAATGGATGAGGAGGTTGGTCACTCCGCGCATGCCGGAGCTGAACTGGTCCTTGGAGTTCAGACCTTGTAATGTTCCGGCAAATCCGCTTGTGACCCAGATGACGTTCAGCCGGAATGGATAGCCGACGGCTGCGCGCGCGAGTTGAGCCAAAGCGCGGAGTGCATCCTGAGCATGCTCGCCCGCGAGGACGGGGTCGGCATAACCGTCAACCGGATTCGCCAGCAGCGCGGGAAGCTTTGCGAGTCTCTCTTCGAGTAGGCGATTGTCGAGGGTGAAATTCTGGACCATGGACAGGCCGTGACGCCCAATCGCCATCAACGCGGTTGGCTGCTGCTCGACCGAATGCTCTTTCAGAAATTTGGCAATTTCATCCCGCGCGTACGCCAGGTCTTGGAATTGGATGTTGAGCTGGTCGAGAAGAATAATCGTGCGGGCGGAAGTCTTGCTCTGAGCGGCAACGGAAGATCCCGACACCGCAGCCTCGAAGGAGACAATCGGCTGGACAACTCCGTCTTCGAGAATGGTGAAGTCGGACTTGTTCAGGCCGCGGACCGCATGACCTGACTTATCCGTGACGACGACGTCGAGCAGCACTAATCGAGATACCGAGCGGAAAACCGGTGTCGCCTCCTGCGCTGAAATCGTCGCGAGATAAATGGGAGTAAGTGCGACTAAGCTTGCGAACAATCTGCCGATCACTGTAGCGGCTCCACAATTCTGGTGTAGCGATTGAGCGGAATGTTTTTCACATCCTGAATAGCGCCGCGCGGCCAGCGGATCTTCACATCGTTCACATTGTCGCAATGACCCAGCCCGAAGTGCAGACGCGGGTCATTGCGCGAAAGATAGCTGCCGCCGTTACGCACTGTGTCGAAGGCCTCTTTGCCACAGAACCCGACATGCACGCTGGCTCCGATTGCGTCGCGATTGCTGAAGGTCCCGCGCAGATCGAGTCCGATCCAGGAACCGGTGGAGGCGGTGGTGTTGTGGAGCAGGAGCGGGCTTCCGGCGATCGGCAGGATGAGTAAGTCGAGACGTCCATCGTTATCGAAGTCGGCGGAAGCTCCGCCGCGGTAAGAACGATCCGGGACTTCCGGATAGCGATATGCGGAAGTGAACTCGCCTTTGTCGTTTTTCAGGATTGTAACCGGTTCCAGGTAATGCGGAGCGAGAGGATACACATGACCGTTCGCAAGCCATAGTTCTCTGCGGCCGTCGTTATCGAAATCCGCAAATCCACAGGCCCAACCGAGATAAGGTTTAGTAAGTGGAACTAATCCGGCGGTTGCGGAGATCTCATCGAACATTCCCGTTCGGTCCTGGCGGAAAAGCGGGAAGTAATCCGCGAAGAAGGTAGTAGTCAGGATACTCAATCGGCCATGATTATCGAAGTCTCCAACAGCTACTCCCATGTTAGACTGCGCGCCGCAATTGGCGTTGAAAGCCACGCCGCGATCGAGCGCCTTTTCCTGGAAGCGTCCGCCGCCCTGGTTGAGAAAAAGGAAGTTAGGATCGGAATCGTTCGCGACAAAGAGATCCACTTTGCCATCCTGATCGAAGTCATCGAACACCGCGCTGAAACTGTGCGACGGCTTGGCCTGGCTCACGCCGGACTGCTTGGTGACATCGGTAAAGGTTCCATTTCCACTGTTGCGATAGAGGATGCCGCGTTCGGGCTTGAGGCCGATGGGACCGCAAAAAGCTGGCGTACCGTTATACGGGCACACCGGCGCAGGTTCGCCTAGCGAGATCGAGTGGATATCGACATAACCGGAGACCCAGAGGTCGAGAAATCCATCCCCGTCGAAATCGCCGAATGCGCTTCCCGTGTGCCACGCGATGTCACGGCTAAGACCGGCCGCGCCGCCGATTTCGGTGAAGGTCCCATCTCCATTATTCTTGTAAAGGAGGTCGACGCCGATATTGGTGATGAGTATGTCGGTCAGCCCATCATTATTGAAATCCGCCGCGTTCGCGCCGGTGCCCCAGTACGCGTTCGAAAGTCCCGCGCGCGCGGTTACATCTTCGAAGTGCCCGTGGCCCAGATTGCGGAAAAGAGCTACCGAGTTCTTCAGGGGCGCGGGCTTCCGGCCGGCGGCGATCGTGCGGAGATTTTCCATGGTGGAGCCGTTCACGATCAGAATGTCCATCAGGCCGTCGTTGTCGAAATCGAGCCAGGCCGCGCCGCTCCCGTTCGCTTCGGGAATCCAACGCTTTTCTGGGCCGCCGCAACGCATCTCGAAGTTGAGTCCGGCTTGTGTGCCGGCGTTGAAGAAAGAAAGCGAAGGGACATTTTCCGCCGCGAGCCAGAACGCCGCGAAAACCGGTACAAGGGTCAGAGCAATCACGACGCGCGCATAGCGTGAGATCATCTGGATGCAGTTAAGTTTATCAGTCGCGCTGCTGTGTGGGCTTATCTGCGGAAGGCTGGTGTCACAGACCGGCGTGGAAGACCCGCGGGTGCAAGAACTTTACAACGCGGCGCGGAGTGCCCAGGCGAACAAAGATATTCCGGGCGCGATCGCCAAGTATCAGGAGATACTCAAGATTGCGCCGAAGCTTGGGCCGGCTTATAACAACTTAGGAACGCTGTACTTTCAGCAGCGGGAGTTTGCCAAAGCCGCCCAAGTGCTGGAAGAAGGTATTCGGATCGCGCCATCGATGAAGTCGGCTTCGGCGCTTCTCGGCATTTCGCTTTTCGAGATGGGCGAGTATGCCAAGGCGCGGCCTCGTTTAGAAGCGGCGGTTCAGGCCAACCCAAGCGATCGCAACGCGCGCGTGTTTCTGGCGAAAGACCTGGCGAAGAGCGACCCGGAAGCTGCCGCTGCATACATCAAGAAATTGCTGAACGAAGACTCGAAGAATCAGGAGCTCTGGTATTTGCTGGCCAAGATACACATAACTTTGTCTGAACAGGCCTTGGGCCAGATGAACCGCATCGATCCGAATTCGGTCTTGGCGCATCAGCTCTCCGCCGAAGTCATGGAAAGCATGAACAACTACGATGGCGCTGTCGTGGAGCTGAAGAAGGCGGTAGAACTTGCGCCGGGCAAAGCGGGAACGCACTATCTGCTTGGAGACGCGTATTGGAACTTGTCGCAATGGGATGCGGCTACCGAGCAGTTTGAAGCCGAACTGAAGATTGAGCCCGGGAACTGTTCGGCGCGCTGGAAGATCGCGAATATCATCCTGCAAAGGAACGGAAACGGGGACGAGGCGCTAGCAGGACTGAAGCAGGCTCTGGAACTTTGTCCCGGCCTGGTTGACGCCAAATTGGATCGCGCGCGAGCTCTGCTGAATTTAGATAAGAGCGAGGAAGCGTTGCCCGACCTGCGGGACGCGGAACTCGCACACCCGGAAGACGCCAGCATTCATTTTTTACTAGCGAAGGCTTACCGGAAGTTGCATCGGGCGGAAGAGGCGCAACGAGAGATGGATACATTCAGCAAGTTGGATGCCGCCGCTCGGGCCGCAGTGGAGGAACGCGCGCAACAGGTAATCAAGAACAAAGAGAGCGGGCATTAGAGAAAACGGCCGGCCCAATGTTCCGGACCGGCCGCTCGCTACTACTCAAAGGACGTTAGAAAGTCACTGTAAAGTGAGCTTGCCCTTGTCTCGGCGCATTCGCCTGGGAGTTAATGACTTTCCCAAAATTGGCATCGTTAAGGTTCGTATCGGGCCCGCCGAATATCAAGCGGTTGAAGACGTTGAAGAATTCCATTTCCAGCTTGAATTTGACGTGTTCGGTAATTGGGAAGCTTTTGGCAAGCGCCACGTTCTCATTCAGGTAGCTAGGATTTCGAATGTTGGAGAAGTACCGCGGCGCGTTACCGATGGCCCAAGGACCGGGGTCGGTAAATGCGTTCTTGTTAATTACAGGAAGACCCTTATAAACATTGTTGTAAGAGTATTCAAGAGTTTGCCCTTGGACCACATTCGGCCGATTTCCACCGTCACCGAGCGGGCTTCCCGGAACATTGATTTGAAGAGGTGTTCCGGTTGCGTAGGAGAGTAACGGGCTAAACTGCCAACCACCGAGGATCTTACCGGCCAGATTGTTCCGGTTCAGAATCGGTTTGCCGGGCCCGATGGGTAGTTCATAGGTGCCAGCGATGTTCAGAATGTTGGTTTCATCGTTATTGTCGATGGACCACTCCGCAGCCTGATTGTTCTTGTTCAAAGCAGTGTTAGCGAATGAACTGAAACCCGAGGTGGTGTTCGACATCGAGCGCGAGAGCGTGTACGACACCAGGAAGCTTAGGCCGTTGGTGTAGCGTTTTTCCGCTGTAATCTGCAGCGCATTATAAAGCGAGGCTCCGGTGTTGTCGAAATTGTTAAAGATACTCGAATACTGGGGATAAGGACGCAAAGCCTGTGAGACAGTGGCGCTGCTTCCAAAATCATTCAGGAAGTTCGAGTAAGGGATCTTGATGCCCGCGGCCACGGCTGCCGGATCGGTGACCTGCGCGCCCAGGAGCGAACCGAGCGGCAGATATTTCGGGTCAAGCTGATTGATCGGGTTCAATTGACTCGGCAGGTGAAGACCGCGATTTCCGGTATAGGCGACGGTGACAAGAGTGTCATAAGGAAGCTCCCGCTGCACGCTGACGTTCCAGACCAAATCGTAGGGGGCGATGCCATCGTTGCGATCGAATGCATTGACGCCGCTGCCCACGCCGAGTGTAGTGCTGAATGGGGTTAGAGCCGGAGTAGGTAGAATCTGATTATCGATCTGACCGAAGGCCGGTGTCGTGGAGCCGGTTGAACTCCGTGTGAACGTGCCTAAGAGCAGATTGCCATAGTTCACCGCGACTTTATTGGTGCCATACTCGTAGGCGCCGCCGTCAAGGAAGTTCATCGAAAAGCCGCCTTGCAGAACGGTCTTCTTGGTGGGGGAGTAAGAGAATCCGAAACGCGGGCTGATGTGATCGAACTTGATATCCGCGCGATCGAACCCGGCGCAGCCACTGCATCCGCTTCCGAACTTCAGAACGGCTCCGGGCAAATTGTCGGCCGCCGGATTCGGGGTCTTCGAATTGAAGAACACGACGGTGTTGTTGACTTCAGTAAACGGCACCATAATGTCCCAGCGAAGGCCGACATTGATCGTCAAGTTAGGGCGAAGTTTGATGTCGTCCTGGATATACGGCGAGAACGCTTTGTTGCGCAGTCTCAGTTCCTGAGAGCCGTTGCGATTCGCGCTGTCCACGATACCCAGCAGGAAGCTGGCGAAAGAATTTCCGGTGCCGGAAAGATCGGTCGGCGTCGCCGTACTGTTGTTGCTGAAGTTGAAGTTACCGGCGCACTGTTGGCATTCATTGTCATCCTGCATCGTGCGGCGGAATTCAAAGCCGATGTTGAAGGTGTGGCGTCCGGTAATCCACAGATAGTTGTTATCGGCGACGTAGCCCAGCTTGCGGTTGATCGACTCGGTGTTGGAGGAGCCGAAACCGGTCGGAGAGTTATTTCCGCCGAAATTGATGCCCGGCAGTTGCACGGCGCCGGGCGCAGGCGCAAAGGTCGTGTTCTTGCTTAAACTGTGCTGGAAATTTAATTCACCCAACCAACTCGCGCCCGCGGTCATTACTAGATGAGGACTGATGGTGTAGGAGTAGTTCAAGATGAATACCGTTCCCAGGTCGGGATAAGAGCCGAAACTGGTGAGCGGATTACTCAAGAGAAAGCGATCGGGACCCTTAGGGCCAAACTGACTTTGCGGGTCACGCCACTCACTCCAGTGGATGGATTGTTTGTCGGTGATATTGTGATCGATGTTGAAGCCCCATGGCTGCTGGCGAACCGGCTGTACCCCATAAAACGACTGCTGGTTATTGGCCAGACCGGGCAGCGTAGGATCAGGAAGATACTGAAGCAGGGCAGAAGTGGTAGGGCTGAAGCGGCTTGCGGGAATCGTGTCATTCGGAAACGGCTGGCCCGTCAACGGATCGTAGATCGTGGCAACACCGTTAAAGTTCCCCGCTTTTTCGGCTGCAGTGGGAAGAGAAACCCTGGCGGTGTCACTGGAATTCAGGCGATACCATTCCGCGGTGGCGAAGAAAAACGTGCGGTTCTGGCCGTTGTAGACTTTGGGAATCCAAATTGGCCCGCCTACGGAAAAGCCGTAATTGTGCTCCTTATCGATTGGCGTGTGTTCGTTGTAGGCTCCCTTTGCATCGAACATGTCATTGCGAAGGATTTCGAATCCGTCGCCATGCAGCGCGTTGGTACCGGACGTGGTGTGATACGTGACCACGCCTTGCGCGAGCCCGTATTGCGCGGAAAACGAGGATCTCAGCACGTTGAATTCGTTTACCTGTTCGAAAGGAGGATTCCAAATCGTCTGAAAACCTTGCGTCTCGGACTGGGCCATGGGAACGCCGTTGAAGACGACTTCGTTCTGGAAATCGACGCCGCCGTTGATGCGATGGCTGAAGGTGCTTCCGGTGACGCCGGGCGCGAGGAAAATAAATTGATCGATCTGACGGCCGCGTCCGCCGCCAATTTCGAGCGGCAACTCCCGGACCACCGCATTCTCGATGGTGGTATCGAGTTCCGGCTGCGTGGTATCGAGCGCGATCACGTCTTCTTTTACTTCCACCGTGGTCGCCGTGCTTCCGGTTTGCAAACTGGCATCGACGGTTGCATTCCTGCCCACTTCCACGCCGACTCCGTTGTGCACGGAGGTTTGGAAGCCGGGAGCTTCGAACCGCATGGTGTAGGTGCCCGGGATCAAGTCCGTGACTTGATAGGTTCCCGAGGAATTCGTGGTGAGAGATTTCACCACACCCGTAGCGTCATTGGTGACGGTGACGGTCGCGTTGGCGATGGTGCCGCCGGTCGCATCGGTAACGGTTCCGACGACCCCGCTGAGCGTTTGAGCGAACGCGACTGAGGTAGAAAGCAGACCGATCGACAGAACGAGCGCAAGAAAACGCGCTCCGCGAATGCGCGTGCGCCGGCATATAGATGCAATTTGAGTCAAAGTTTTCAACGAGCCCCCTAATATCTTCGAATTAACGAATCTGCGGGTAGTCTATTTGTTGAGAAGGGATTCTGTCAAGTTCCTGGCGGAAAATGTCTGGGGAGAAAGAGATCGGGTGATGGAAGTGAGGGCATTTTCCGCTCAGAGGTATTACAAGTTGTTCAATCCAGGAGAGTGGGGGCGGGCTTGAGTGCTGATAATTGTGAAGGATTTTTGTAGGTTTTCAGGAGCTGATTAAGCGATTACATTTTGCTGGTTGAGGAACTAAATATCCCGTCGCTTGGGAATCAATCTTTCAGATGCGCCAGACAGCACGACCGCGCTAAAGAAGATAAGATTGGGCGAGGAAGATTACATGGCAAGTCTCGACTGGTCCTAATGCTCCGTTGTGGAAAGCGTCCCGGGAAAGTTAGGGGGAGCTTGGGTTCTCAAAGACATTCCCATGCCGGTTTCGGCCATCTTCGAAAACATTGAAGCCGGAGCCAGCATAGACGACATCATGGAGTGGTTTGACGC
>JAVHMZ010096490.1:0-10226 GCA_034782995.1 Amazona versicolor | reverse complement strand
CGGCAAGGCTTGCACCTCATGCCCTGCTCTGTGCCACGCGGTTACCCATGGGCGCCCCGAGAATAGCGAACCAGCGCTCAATAATGGAGTCGCGTCCGCCGCACCACCGGTGACCTTGCCGGCTGATGCATGGGGGCTCTGCCCCCAAACCCCGGGATATTTGAGGCCCAGTGATGACAAGCTTAAGATGGCTCGGCGGGACAGGCGGGGACGCCGATGACCGTGCCTGGTGATGAGACTCGGCGCCGAACAGGCGCCGAGTCCTCTGCGGCAACCGAACGATGATGACGAGAACCTTCGAGGACCAGCCCCACTCGGAAGAGCCGCGGCCGACGATCTCACAATCAACTTTGTTGCCGGGGCCGCACAAAAGGAGCCGATGCGCAAAAAGGGCTGTTCAACCTTATCCGTCGTCTTCGCCCGGTAGGGCTGACAGGCTTTTGGGTGAAAACCGTAGTGCCGGGCGAGGTCGATCAGCGCGCGATTGTAGATGATGCCGCCCAGCTCGCCGTCGCGGATCACGGCGGTTTTCATCCGGTCATACAGCAGCTCGCGCGGCGCGCCGCCGAGGGCTTCGAACGCGGCGACGTGACACCGCAGCACGGTCGGCAGATCCTGGTGCAGGACGAACCTGGCCCAGATCAGGCGGCTGTAGCCGAGCACCATCGAGAACAGCCAGACGATCCGCGGCGTCGTCGGCTCGTCGGCAAACACGACCTGGAACTGCGCGAAGTCGACCTGTCCCTGCTCGCCAGGCGCAGTCTCGAAGCGGACCTCGAACCCCGGTGCCGGCCGCGGCCGGACGTCACGCAGAAAGTCGGTCACGGCCGTGTAGCCGCCCGGATATCCGAGCTGTTTCAGCTCTCGCAGCAACCGCGCGCCGGTCAGGCCGGGATAGGCCTCGATCCGCTCGCGCAGATAGGCCGTGAACGGATCCAGCACCGTCCGCCTCGGCTTGCGCGGCCCGTATGTCGGCGGCTCGAGCCCGCGTTCGATGTATCGGCGCACCGTCTTGCGATCCAGCCCGCACTGCCGGGCGATTTCGGAGACCGTCAGCCCCTGACGGTGCAAGTCGAGGATCATCACCACTGCCTCCAGCCTGACCACCGTCATCCCTCCCGACGATCGGGAGAGCATCGGCCGAACCACGCCACCGGGCCTGCAGAAGCGAACCTCAGGCTCGACGCGCACCGATCAGCTGGGGAATTTTCAAACGGCGGTTTTGGGGAGTTTCACTCCGGTATCCACATATGCCCGCTACTGCGACACGGTAGCCCCGGTTCACCAGCTAACCCCCTGCTTCGCCTCCGCCTGCCCCGACTTCCCCGTACAATCCGGCGCAGCGGGCGATGGCGGAGCCGGAAGCAGCTTGGCGCGCCCGAAGGCCTGGTGACCTAGCGTGCACTGTGGCCCCTGGCTGCATGAGCAGGACACTGCGACGCTGCTGGGGCTTGCTCGCCGTGTGTGGCATGCATGGCCGACGGCGGCCGAGCAGACTGGACTGTGGTGCGGGGTGCCGCGTGTATTCAGGCGCACGCGGCGCAGGCTGTAGAGTCGGACATGCGGCGGCACTGAACGGCGACGCCGGAAGGCTACCTGGCCCGGGTGCCCAAAGCGGCGATCCCCGACGCGCTGCGCGAAGGGGCGGGTTGAGACGGCGGAAAATCGACTGCGCGACGTGCGGAAGGAAGTCATGGAGCAGGACGCGGCGACGTTGCTGGACGGCAAGGGCTGCTGCCGCGAGTGCTGCGCTGCTGGGCACCGCGCTGACGGGAACGGCGGCGAAAGTAGCCTCGGACGAACTAACCCGCATCGCTGCCAACGAGGACGCGGCGAACTTTTGCAGACCTGCCGGTAGCGGTTGAGTAAGCGCCTTCTCTCCTTCCCTGCTGCCCTCGCCATTCGTGGCAGATCGGGAGGCCGGCATCAGGCTTATGGCGGCTTCGCCGCCTGTGTCCGAAGCAGCATGCTGTCACGTCGGCCTACCGGCAATTGAACAGGACGTGCCCCACACCACGATGGTCTCACCGTCGGCGCCCGAGGCGTGGCGGGGCCACGCCCGGATCTCCCGCAGCAGCAGCCCGGAGGCGGTCAGGCCCGTCACGCAACCAGCTATGACCGATCAGGAGTGCCGCCCGTCTCTGCGCAGATGCTCGCCGGGAATATGAGCGCAAGCAGCAGACATCAAAGAACCCGTAGCGGCGTGACGTCATCAGGATACCTTTAGGTACCTTGACCACCCCGCGCCGCCTCGTTCTAAGCCTTTACGGGCTCAAAACGTCACTAGAATAGTAGATGTGCACTCGAGACCCCAAGCAAGGTCACATCGGTCCCGTTACTAAGAACCGCATGGTAACCGCCGATTGTGTCGCCCTGGCTCAGGACAGTCACATTGTTGCCGACCATGATACGATCGAAGCCAGCCCGAAAATTCCTGATCACGTCGGAGCCACCCTGGTCAGCCAAAAACTCGTATGTATTGATCTCGCCCCAATCGAGCTGGTTGACCGTGGTAGCGCCGCTGCCGAACACGATGTCGGAACCAGACGGGCCAGTGCTGATGTTTGCCACGCCAGTTCCGCCGTGAAAGGTAACGGAGCTAGAACCGTAAACCGTCACGGCACCCGAATTTTGAGTGACATCGATCGCGCTTCCACCCGAGAGCGTCGCCTCGCCTGAATTCCCGATGAACTGCATGCTGCTTGCGCCATCTTGATGGACCGAGATAAATCCCGAAGAACCGTGTAGGATGAAGCGGCCGGTCTCATCGTTCTCACTCACATTGAGACTGCCTCGACCAGCCCATGCTTCTACTCCGTCACCTCGAACTCGGAGACTTGCCGGCCCATCGCCAAAGTGGATTCTATCACTTCCGCTGCTATCTATGCTGACGGTACCATTTGCTGAGATGTTTGTGAAACCTCCGATCGCTGTCGTAATCGACAGCACGTTCCCTTCCGATGCATTGACCCAGTAGTCACCCGCACCATCGACTGACACCGTGCCCGCTGGGGCGACTCCGGATCTATCGACCCAGCTGAAAGTTCCGTGTGCACCGGACTGAGCTGCGATTGACGCAAAGCTACCAACCGAAATGTTTGCACGAGCGGTAGACGCTAAGCCAAACCAGCCACCTTCGGCAGCATTGATCGTCGTGTCCCCCACTATGTTGTAATTCGCACGCCCAGCCGAAGACGCAACGGAGCTAGACCCATATAGATTGAGGGCACTCCCACTCCCTGAGAGGGTAATCGTATCATGGCCATACGAGTTGATGGTATCAGAACCATCGATATCCAATACGTTTGTTGCCGCAGCAACAGTTGTCACGGTATTTGCGCCGCCGCCGTTTTCCTTGAATACTAACCCTCCAACGCCACCTTGAATGGTCGTCCTCGTGCCACCGAGCACCGTCAGGAGACCGTCGCCGCCGAGGAGAGTCAGGTTAGAAACCAACGCATGAACACTGCTTGCCTGCGAACCGGCGAAGTATGTAAGGCCGCCGCTGTCTCCATCGATAAGGTAGTCGCCGCCTGCCCCATACAGCTCCACGCCCGATTTGCCAGAGGTATACACGGCCAGTTGACCAGTGCCCGCATATATTTTTGCGCCTCCGGACGCGCGCACCGAAACGTCACCACCACCGGCCCGGATCGTATCTGGACCTCCACTGGCGATATCCGCACTTCCTTCGGCAAGATCAATCTCAGCACCCGCTGATCCGCCCGAGGTTCCAAGATGCAGCCTTCCGTCATAGGCCTGAAGGCTCCATGCGCCACCCAGAATTTGCCCATGGACGCGACTTCCACCATTGACAGTGTCAAATCTGAGATTGCCACCATTATTGTCGACTCGATAGAACTCATCGGTTCCAGTAAGGTTGAGGATCGCACCACTGCCGAGGCTGAAAAAGTTGCTTCCTGTGCTCGTTTGAACGTCCGCGGTGCCTCCCACCGCCCACGAGCCAACGCCGGCTCCAGCGATGACAGTCGCAACGCCATTTAGTAGGCCGCTTTGGTTATAATCTCCCGCATAAATGGTGTCAGTGCCTTCGCTATCTATCGAGTCCATCCCGACGCCATAAAGTCGGAGTGTGTTAGTGCTTCCGGCAACAGTTGTGAACTGGTTACCTCCTGTTACCACCGGGCTTTCAGTAACGTCTATACCACCACTCCCGCCTAACACAATAATGTGGCCCTTGTTGACGTTCACCGTTAGCAGGCCGGCTCCACTCTGGATCGCCTGAACACCAGTACTGCCGTCGAGGATGTATGAATGCGGGTCGGAGTCGGTGTATGTCAGCGTGCTACCGGGAAGCACTCCGGTAAGGGTTGTATCGGCGAACAGTGTGCCATCCGGCCCCACCGCCGATGATATCTTCCCAGGCCCTGCGAGGAATTGATCAAAAGGGAATCCCTCGATTTGATTGCCGGACACCGTGACCGGAATAGCGGTTTGATTGAAGATTCCACGCGCATTTGCGTTCGTGTCCACCTCTATGAAGCGGTTTCCAGAAACGGTGAGCGACGATCCGGCGTACGGAATGCCTTCGCCGCCAAAATGAAGTAGAGTATGATTTGGTGCGTTCGCCCCTTTGATAATAGTGTTATTTGTAACAACGTCCTTTCCTCCATTGGGTAAGTCGATATTGTAGCTACCCGTGCCTTCTCCGACGCCGCTTTCAAAGACGTTGTTGTCAAGGAAGTTGCTTTCCGCTCGACTCTTGAACTCGTGTCCAATCTTAGCCTTCTCAAAGATACTGTTCGTAACGCGAGCGTATAGAGCATCCCCAATGTATATGTTGTGTATATTTCCTGCTCCGTTGCCGTCATCCCCGCCGTTCTGCGTAAAGAGGCTGTGGTCGATCGTTACAGATATTCCTCGTCCGGGGTTCGTTAAGACACCGTTTTGGTTATCTGTGAACTTGTCATTGATCAAGACGAGGTTGCCGTTATCCACACGGATGCCTGCGGCATTGTGTCCATACTCGTCGGGAATTCGAGCCCCTTCAAAATCAAACCCGACGACTTTCAGATCGGCTTCCTGCGTTATGATCCCTTTGTAATTTGGAGGGGGAACGGTTGCTTTCAGCGTCACGCGGCCACCGACGGCGTAAAGAGAGATATTGGTTCTGACGACAGCGAAGTCGTTGAGGTAGGTTCCCGAGTCGACAAAGATGGCGTCGCCATCTTTGGAGGCATCGACGGCCGCTGCAACTGTTGAGAATTGCTTTCCGACACCAACGGTTAGGATGTTCGTTCCGGGCGGGAGACTGGGGGTCGTCAGTTCGGTCAAACCAACGTCGGCGCTGGCGCCATATGAGCCGGACGCCGGGGTGGGTGTCGGGCTTGGGCTGGAATTTGGGGTAGTTGTCGGGCTTGGGGTGGGAGTTGGCGTGGGTGTCGGTGAAGGGTCAGGAATGATCGGGGAAAGTGGAGGGCTGGGAGACGTCGGTGGTACGGGTGGGGTTGGAGCGGGAGTCGTGGCGAAAGACCCGCTCACCTCAACGGAGCCATTGCTCCACAGCGTTGCCTGGGAGGCCGGTACCTCTTGGCCGTCGAAATTGACGGAGTGTAGGTAAAGATTGCGATCGGTAGCCGCAGTTCCTCCCCAGGCATCATTGGAAAATGTAACGAGCACGTTGTGGCTACCAGGACCCCAATCACCCTTGAAGGAAAAATCCTGTTCCTGGCCCAGGTTATGGATCGCTCTGGCCTCGAGGTTCGCCGCGATGACCTGCCCGTCGACAGTGACATCGAAGCGAGCATTACCTTGATAAGCGTCTTCGCTCAGAACGAGGCGAAGAGTTTGCGGGCCAGACCCTGCGGTTGTCGCGGCGGGATTTCCAACCTGAAATTCAATCGTTCCGTTCGACCAAAGGATGGCATTCTGACCGGTGCTCACTCCGTTCACCTCGACGTCCTGCACGTACAGATTTCTGTCGGCCGAGGCGGAGCCGCCGTACTCGTCATTCAGAAAGCGAACGCCGATCTGATGACCCGTGGTACCGAGGGTGGTTTTAAAGCTAAACTCCTGAGTGGTTCCAGTGGAGTGCAGGGCCTGCGCAACCTGAGTTCCACCGACTTGTTCCCCATCGAGCGTAACGACGAACTGGGCCTCGCCTAACCAAGCATCGTCCGAGACCACCAACGACAACGTGTCCGGGCCGTCGCCACCAAGATCGACTGGCGCGATGGGATCTGGGTTCACGATGAAGTTGGCCGTGCCGTTGCTCCAAAGCGTTGCCGAGTTTCCGGTAGGCAAGCCGTCAACAAGCAGATTGCGAACGAGCAGATTTCTGTCGGTGTCCGCAGTTCCGCCCCACGCATCGTTCGTGAACTCTACGCTAACGTTGTGACTGCGATGACCGTCGTACGAACCCAAATCCACATTAAACTGTCCGTTTTGGTCGGGCTGCACGAGACCTTGAAAAACGATAAGATCGTCGACACGCACTGTTGCACTCGCATCACCCATCCATGCGTCCTCGCCAAGCGCTAGTGTGAAGTGCTTGAGGTTTTGCGAGTCAGCCATTCTTTATCTCCAAAAATAGTGAATTAACTACGTAGTCCGGCATGACACTCACTGACGTTGCGCCGGACCGGCTTGGATCGTGTGTGATCGGTCAGAAGCTTTGTGCGGAATAAGTTAATAAATTATGAGTCAGGATAGATTAACATTTGTAGTGTTAGCAATTTGCCGTCTAAATGACCATAAGTCCTCTGTGCGTGGGACAGCATGCAAAACGTCGGATGCACTTTTCTTTTGTTTAAAATGTGTTCAGAAAATGGTAGTAAGAACTTACCATGGATGGTTTAATGCGTTTTGTCTACTGGTATACGTAGAAGTGCTCCGTCCATAAATTAAGGTCACTCTCTCATTAGGCTTATTGGGTACCAGCATCGATAATCAGTAGAAGTGTTACATTTGAATGAACTCTAGTCATTTTCCGAGTAGAATCTGAAGGAGCAGATCATTGGCATGCTGCGGGAGCAGGAAACCGGTGCGAAGACCGCGGACATGTGCCGCAAGCATGGAATCAGCCTGGCGGCATTTCGCCAGTGAAGGCGAGATTTGGCGGTTTCGAGATATCCAAGTCGCGCCGGCAGGCGGAGAACACGCGGCTCAAAATGGCTTGTGGGGGTGGTCCACGTACTGCGCCTGCCCCACCGGCTCGGGTGCGGCGGCACGACTAGCCCGGCTGCGCTCCCGGCCGCCGTCAACACGATGCCCTCTTCAATGTAGAGCACGTCGGGCATCAGCGTAAGGCCGGTGTGGCGGGCGGCAAGCGCGTCGAAGTAGTGCCAATGCGTGGTCGCGCGCCTGCCCTCCAGCATCCCGGCCGCGCCGCCGGGATAAACACGCCGGAGCACAGGGACAACTCCCGTGCGCCCGCCGCGCGCAGGTCCGCGCACTGCGCCTCGGGCACCGGCGCTCCGCTGCGGCTACGGCGAAGCGGTACCAGCCCTGGCCCTCATCTCCGGCCGCGGGAAGGGCCGAACACCTCGACGGCGCAGCCGACTTGAAGGTACACAGCCCGTCATAGGCCACCGCCACCACGAGCGGGTTCAGTGGCCGGACTTCCGGAGCGGCCATGCGGCATGGTTGGCATGTCGCCGGGCCTTGTCGCGCAGATTCCCGCGGCGTTGTCCGCCGAAAGCCCTGGACCACTTCGCCCGCCGCCTGTCCCGGGAGACCGACTGCGCCGACGTGCATGAGGCCATGCCGGCGGCGCGCCGTCCGACTTCGTGCTGTTGGACGTGCGCGAGTTGAGGGCCTACGCCCAGTCGCACGTCCCGGCGCGGTGAACCTGCCGCACTGGGGGATGACTGCCAAGCGGATGGCGGGTTGGCCCGGGGAGCCGCGGCGCGATCCCGCGCTTTCCGACGAGGACGAGGGCTGCATCGAACTTTCGGTTGGATCAGGTGGCAGCTACTGATTCCGAGTCGAGAAGAAATGGACTCTACTGACGCTCAATGCCGAAGAGAGTTATCCACAGGCAACCAGTTTTATCCAGAGGACTCTACTGACGCCCCACGGTGGACTCGACTGACGCGACTCGCTTTTAACCAGAGGACTCTACTGACAAAACTAATAGTTAGAATCTAATATCTTCTAAATAGCTTGTGTCAGTAGAGTCCACCTTGCCGATGGGGACAAAGATGGTCGACAAACACAGACATGGGTGAAGTGCATCAACTGATTCTCCAAAACGGTGTTGAAGCTGCCAGGTTGCAAGCAGACAGCAAGGTTCGACGACAGGCCATCGAAGCAGCCGCCTTAGTGCTTGCCGAAGAAGAAAGCCGGCTCGGCATTACCCACGCCGGCTTTGCGATGACATCTCTTCCGCATAAGCGAACGGAGGCGCCTTTTTGGAAGCGTCAAGGCAACAGGACAACACTGCTAGTGGAGTCAGGCCGTGATCGTGACGGTGAGCTGATTGGCGTTCCGTACGGTAGCATTGCCCGCCTAATCTTGCTTTTTCTTCAAACAGAGGCGGTCCGGACCGGTAACCCAGAGGTGGAACTTGGCCGATCAATGAAGGCGTGGATGACACGCATGTCACTTTCTGCTGGCGGAAAAACCTATCAGTTGGTTACAGAACAAGCTCGACGTATCTCAGGATGCAGGCTAACCTTTTTTACTGATCTCACGACCGCTGAGCTGCGCAGCAACGGCGCCTTCGTGCAGAGTAGTATATCGCTGGCTGGATTAGCCGACGAAAGCCAGCCAACTTTGTGGCAAGACAAAGTCCGTCTCGACGACGGGTTTTGGCGCTCGCTAAAGGAACATCCGGTCCCGGTCAGGGAAGAAGCTCTGCGAGCTATCGGAACCCGGTCCTTTGCGATCGACGTATATATCTGGCTTGCCTATCGGCTTCACGCCCTAACACGACCGACGTCGATTACCTGGAGTGCAATCCATGCCCAATTCGGCGCGGGTTTCCGGTTGGTCCGCCAGATCAAACCGACATTCAACGAGGCACTGCAAATGGCCCTGGCGGTGTACCCGGAAGCGCATGTCGATGTCGAAGAGCAGGGGATCGTCCTTTATCCTTCGCCACCTGCCGTTCCACGAGCAGAAGCTCGCCAACTCGGGATCACGTAGTGGACTCTACTGACGCTTCGTTCCCTCAGTCTCGATCCAAGGTTGTCTCCAGATCGGCCTTACATACCTTGCGTCGAAGATGGACTCTGCTGACGCCCCCGGGTCTGCACACCGCCATACGTCAACGTACTAAGCCAGTTAACTCTCGGACCGGCGTAATGGCACAACTTACTGACCAGAGCAGGTGGTTTTGTCGGACCAAAACAGCTTCAGTCGATCAGGCGTATTCGTCAGGTGACGACTTCCTAGCTGGACTGACAGCAGGCGGGCGATCTTAGCACCGCTCATACGTGCGGTTTTAAGGTCAGAGGCGGGTTGCGTTATGGAGATTATCATCGGGGTTGAGCGCCGACGCCGGTAGCAGATCAAGAAATCCACCAGCTAGCGCGCGAACTCTGCGCCGAGTTCGGGGCCGACATCGAAGCCCTGTGACCTGATGGGGTGGACGGCCCCTGAGCGGCATCTGCGTGCCAGAGTGATGGGTGTTGTCGCCAACACTCGGAGGAGCCGTCCGAAATGCAGCTTACGACCATTGGCCTGGACCTCGCCAAGCAGGTCTTCCAACTTCACGGTGTCGATGCTGCGGGCGCCGTTGTCGTCCACAAGCGGCTGCGTCGCTCCGAGGTGCTCCGCTTTTTCTCGCGGATCGAAGGTTGTTTGGTCGGCATGGAAGCGTGCGCGACGGCTCACTACTGGGCGCGCGAGCTTACCGCGCTTGGGCATAGCGTCAGGCTGGTTCCGCATTCCTACATGAAGCCCTACATCAAGTGCGGCAAGACGGATGCAGCCGATGCGGAGGCGATCTGCGAAGCGGTGACCCGGCCGACGATGCGTTTCGTGCCGATCAAGGCGGCGGAGCAGCAAGCGGCACTGATGCTGCACCGATCTCGCAATCTGCTTGTTCGGCAACGATGCTGGCAAACGCGATCCGCGCTCATTTCGCGGAGTTCGGCATCGTCGCACCCCAGGGCATTAATCGCATCGGCGAGCTCGCTGAATTGCTCGTCGGCGAAGGGCCGTTACGTGAGCCCCTGAATGTCCTCCAGGTTTGAGTAGAGTCCGCCCGATCAGGAGAGGGTGGATGAGGAAGTCGAGGTTTACCGAGGAGCAGATCATCG
>JAVHMZ010096390.1:0-10227 GCA_034782995.1 Amazona versicolor | reverse complement strand
AAAGCCGATATTTGCTTACATAGCTGTTCTGCTGTTAATTGGGGGAACATGCCTGATCATTCCCAATCTCGTCAGTTTTTTCGCCTCATTTGCTTACCGCGCTGTTCAGGCTTTGTTCGGTGTGGAAGCGCTGCTGGCGCTGCGTTCCCTGCGTGCATCAATTGCCCGGACCTCCGTGCTCACGGCGGCTCTGGCGACGGCTGTTGCCATGACCGCCAGCGTCGGAATTATGGTGGGCAGCTTTCGTGAAACAGTCTGGCTGTGGATGGACAATCAATTGAAAGCGGATTTTTACTTGCGGCCTGCAGGCTCCTCCAGCGCCGACTGTTACCCGACGATGAAAGCCGATATTGCCGACCGGATCGAACGCCTGCCGGGAGTCGCTTCGATTGATCGCTTTCGTGGATACCCCATCACTTACGAGGGCTTGCCCGCGACCTTGGCGGGTGCCGAAACCAGCCGCGTTGAAAATTCAGCAAGCACCCGCTTTCTTCCCGGCGAGGACCGCGACAAAATTCTTTCGGCCACTCCCACCGGCGACTATGCCGTGGTCAGTGAGCCTTTTGCGAACAAGCACAATATCCATGTCGGAAGCATTTTATCGATTCCTCTGGCGGGTAAAACCCGCCGCTTTCAGGTGCTTGGCATCTACTATGATTATTCGGCGGAGCGCGGCTATATCGTTCTTGACAGGCGTACCTTGCTGAAGTATCTGCCGGACCCTGCTGTGTCGAACATGGCGGTTTATCTCAAACGGGGTGCTGACCCCGAGGCCGTTCGCCGCGAGATCGATGGAGTTATCGACGGCCGTGCGGTTCTGGTGTTCTCGAACGGCAGTCTACGCCGTGCCGCCATTCAGGTATTTGACCGTACTTTTCGCATCACTTACGCGCTCGAAGCCGTAGCCGTTTTTGTGGCGGTCATGGGCATTGCCGGAGCGCTTCTCGCGATGGTGATCGACCGCCGCCGCGAGTTCGCCCTGCTGCGTTTTCTGGGCGCTGACAAGGGGCAAGTGCGCAAGATGATTCTCTGCGAAGCCGGACTGCTCGGATTGCTCGCCAATATTATTGGTCTTCTTCTCGGAACGGCGCTTTCGCTGATTCTGATTTTTGTGATCAACAAGCAGTCATTCGGCTGGACGATTCAGTTTCATTGGCCGATTGCGCTATTGCTGATTGCGCTAACCGGTATTTATGCGGCTACGATTCTGGCGGGTCTCTACCCTGCCCGCACCGCTACACAGCTCAATCCCATTGAGGTGATCCATGAAGGCTAACGCGCTGACTGCGCTTTTTCTGGCCGTTACGATCGCCACCGCCCAACACTGGCACCCTGCAACGCCCGGATACCGTTATCAGTTTCCGCGCGATCACTTCAGCCATCCTGATTACCAAACCGAATGGTGGTACTACACCGGCAACCTGCGTGATCCTGACGGCCATCGCTTCGGTTTTGAACTGACATTCTTCCGCCAGGCCAACTCGGCCAACAGTTCTTCAGCCGTTTCGCCCATTTGGAGCGACGGCCAGATCTATCTCGCTCATCTCGCATTAAGCGATATTGACGGTCATGAGTTCTACCACACGCAGCGATTGAACCGCGCGGGTCCCGGTCTCGCCGGCGGAAGCTTACAGGACAGCCGTTATTGGAACGGCAACTGGCAAGTCCGCTGGCTAGACCTCACAAGCGGCCGTCAAAAACTCGAAGCTGTTTCTGACCGCTTTCGCCTGCAACTCGATCTCACTCCTGAGAAACCGCCCGTGATTCATGGGCGTAACGGTGTCAGTCAGAAAGGTCCGCTTCCTGGTGAAGCGTCGCACTACATCTCGTTTACGCGCTTGCGGGCAAAGGGCGATCTTCATTGGAAAGGCAAGAGTTACTCGCTTACCGGTCTAGCCTGGGCCGATCATGAATTCTTCACCGAACCCTCTGACAACACGCTGATTGGTTGGGATTGGTTTGCCATTCAGTTGAACAATAACCAGGAACTGATGCTTTATCGCATTCGACGCAAATCGGATGAAAAGAGCTCCTTTTCATCCGGCATGTTTGTCGATGCCAAGGGTCAATCTCATTTTCTGAGTGCGTCTGATTTCTCGCTGACTCCCGGCGAGCAGTGGCGCAGTCCCGATTCCGGCTCCTCTTATCCAATCAGTTGGCGCATTTCGATTCCCTGCCTTCAATTGGAACTCTCACAAAGAACGGATCTTAAAAATCAGGAACTTTTCAACCGTGATTCCATTACATTTCCCTACTGGGAAGGGGCAGTCACCTACGGAGGGCAAAGGCAGGGTCAGCGCGTCTCCGGTGTCGGCTATCTGGAGATGACCGGCTATGCAGGCGCTGTGCGGTTAGGCGGTACATAAGCTTGTTGATTCGGAAGTTGTCGTTGGCCTTCGCCCTTTGCGGTCTGCTTTCGTTCGGCTACGTTTTTACCCGTCCTGCCCGTTTGCGGCTCACGTTGGAGATGGCAGCTTCGCAGCCATCGACAGCCCAACTGTTCTATGACGTGGGCACCGGATACAGGGAGGAAAATTCGGCTTCGGTTCCCGAAACTTCAGCCTCGCTGCGGGATTTTCGTGAGTTGTCATTCCCTCTTCCCAGAAAGAAGCTGTTTAATCTCAGATTCGATCCATTAGCCAGTACCGGCACGGTCGTCATCCGTAATATCGCGATTCGGAATGGAAACGCTGTCCTCTTCGAGATCCCACCCGCGAGCATGCAGCCGTTTAATCAAATCTTGACGTACGCGTACGACGGCAGAGAAATCAAAATCACAACCACGCCCGGCGCAAACGACCCCGGGCTGACATTCGTCTTAGCCAAGCCGCTCCAGCTTCGCTGGCTTTTTGCCGGACTGAATTGGCGCTTGTTCATCGTACTTGATGCCGCTCTGTTCCTCCTTGCGCTGGCTATTTTGACGGCAGAGCGCAAAGTGCGCGCCTTATGGGGGTCCACTTCATTAAAGCTGCGGCAAACAGACAAGACCTTCGATTCCCTTGCGCGCCGACTCTCTACAGAAAGTTTCATTCAGTTCGACTCCATCGCAATCTGGGCGTACAGCGCGGCTCTCGCTCTGTTTCTGCTGGGGGGCTTGCTGGACCTGAACGGTTCTTCGGAGGGCATGTATAGCACTGCCTATGGTCGAGGCGCTCGCGTGAAGACCTGGCTTGGCGCACCACGCGCGATTCGTTCTGACGAATGGGCTTACCAAACGCCGGACATTCTGAACCAAAGCCTTCGAGCCGATCACTTTGCGGTGGAACGTTCAGCGCTGGGCAATCACAACATTGCCCTGACAGGCAACATGCCGGTGAGGCACTTCTCTGCTGTATTTCGGCCTCAGTTCTGGTTATTTTTTGTGCTGCCGGTCGATTACGCATATGCATTCTATTGGCAGGCGAAAGCATTTCTCCTACTCATCGGTCTATTTACGTTTCTGCTCTGGATGACGCGGTCCAGCCACTGGGCAGTAGTGGGCGCACTCTGGTACTTCTTTTCACAATTTACGCAGTGGACTTATTCCTGGCCTTCAGGGCTGCCGGAGATGATCGGCTGCCTCTGCTTGGCTACAGTTTTTTTTGCTTATCTCACAGTGGGGAGAAACGCACTCGTTCTGATCATTTGTGCTGTGAGCGCTGCCGCTTGCAGCATCAATTTCGCCCTGTGCACTTATGTGCCTCATATGATCCCGCTACTCTGGGTGGCTTTCGCAGTGTTCACTGCCTGGTGCGCGGCTTCTTATCGAAACATATTCGTCAGGAACGCCGCAGTTGTCCGGATTGCCGCTGTCACGCTTGCGATTGGGCTGATCGCCGTCGTAGGTTGGCGTACTTACTTGGAATTGAAGGTTGCCATCATTGGAGTGACACACACAGTTTATCCAGGCCAGCGAGTCACAACGGCAGGCAGCATTTCGATTTGGGAGTTCGCGGCCCACTTCATGCCCTGGACGGAAACGGAGAATCAGTTTCCGGCGGTCTTGGGGAGCATCTCTGAAGGATCGGGTTTCCTTTGGCTTGCGCCAGTTACCCTCCTGTGTATTGGACGTGTTCGTCTTGGCCGTTTCGAAAAAGCGGCTCTGATTGCTGTTTGGTGCGTGTTCCTGCTTCTGTTTGCCTGGGCTGCGCTTCCCATGCCCGGCACGATCGGTCATTTATTAGGGCTGGACAAGTTGACGGGACCACGATGTTTACCCGCCCTGGGAGTAGCCAACATTGCTATCGTGGCGATTTCAATGGCCGGATTAGTTCGTGCAGTTGGAAAACGCCGATGGCTGCCGATTACGTTTGGTGATGCAGTCTTGTTTACACTTGCTTTTCTCGTCATGTTTGCCATCCTTCGCTCGGCTAACGTGCATCTTGCTAGTTTTTTCTTCACAATTGAAGTCGTCCTTGCGGCGCTGTTCGCAGCGGGCCTGCTCGTCTGCATGCTGACGAGCAGGCAAAACGTTTTAGCTCTGGCTCTCATTGTTCCTGAGGTGCTGCTGTTTGGGAGCGTCAATCCCCTCCAGCGCAGTTTGCCCGTGTTCATTAAATCTGAGCTTCACGAGTTTGTAGAGCAGCATCCGGAGGTGCTGAAAGGTCGTTGGCTCATTTACTCGGATACGCCGGTCAGTTCGGGTTTCTTTGCAGCGTCAGGTTGCCAAGTCTACACGGGCATTCGATACTTGCCGGACATCGATCATTTCACGCTATTCGCTGCACGCGGGCTCGATCTGAATCTGTTTAACAGACTCGGGTATCTGAATGCCCATCCTATAACGAAGAGTGAAGCAACATCCGCCGCTTGGCAACCTAACGGTATACTCATCTGGAATGTCGCTCCCACCGATAGCATTCTTCAGCAAATCGGAATCCGGTATGTCGCATTCGACTCAAAGCCGAAGCCTGAGCTGGAGAAGGACCTGAAATCGTTGTCCAGCAAGCCGGTTGACGGCTTCTGGCTGTTTGAACTCCCAGACTCCTCTCAGCGGCGCTAGCACAAAATGCTTTAAGTTCTTGATATGTGCTATTCATCAAGAGCTTAAACATGAACCATAAGCAATCAGATTGGAAGCAATGCCAAATATGCGAATCTCCTCCACATGAGCTTGCGCTTGTTTTGGCAGGATCTGACGCAAGCTCCTAGCTGTCAAAATATTTAAATTGTTTTCCTCGGCCCAATATTGGTAACGGGTGCGCCGGATCAGACTACGAAAAAGCTGCGGCGGCAAATGGTGAAGGAGCGGTAAGCCCGTATGGTGTTCAATCGGAAACCAGCGGTTGGGCGTGGTCACGAAAAACTGTTGACCTACTCGACAAATTTCATTTAGGAATTTGGCTTGCATCTCACGACTGCCTGTATGCTCCAGCACTGCGTTGCTGAATACAATATCGAATTGACGGTCCCTAAAAGGAAGCGGTTCTCCAGCCTCTACTTTGTGATATTTCAGTCCCGGATACTGTTGCATCAGATGTGAACCATCTTCGGTACCTACACAGACGATTTTGTGCGGGTAGGGATAGCATCGCTCAAAGTAGTTGGATTCTGCTTGGGTTATGTCACAGGTCACGCCAACATCCAAAATAGTAGTCTGGCGGTTAGGTGAAAAGATTTCCATAAACCGGCTAAACATTTTTTCTCGAACAACAAGGGAGAGCCGCGAAGCGAAAGGGACCGCTTTGGAATGTTGATAGTAAGCCGATTCTGCAACCCTACTCATCGAAGAGGATTGCGCGTTTTTATACTTAAGCTCTTGTTTCAAGTATTCATTTTATTATCAGGGAGGCTCATTGCTTCCTCGGGTAGTACGTCCCGTGAAAAGAGGGCCTTTACTTCGGCACTGACGCTTGTGATCTTTCCGGTATCAATATCAATGGGGCACCACAGAGTAACGGCTTTTGCCAAAACGGCCCGGTCGCGTGCGCGCAAGATTTCGGTGTGCCGCTCGACCCGGATTCGCCGGGCGTTCCCTACCCAAGTTCTGGCAATGATTTCGTCACCGAAAAATGCCGCTTGCTTATAGTCGATTTCGTGGCGAACAATCACCCATTGGAGCTTTTCCCGGTCAGACGCGGGAGCGACTCTTGTCCAGTGCGCCATTGCCGCGTCCTGCACCCAACGGAGGTAAACGATGTTGTTGACATGGCCGAATTGGTCAATGTCGCCTGGCTCGACTGTAATGTTCAGTTCAAAAGCTCCGGAGTCCCCATCCATTCTTTCAGTGTCGCGCCAGGGAGCGAACAAGGAACGCGACTATCTATTAGCAACTTTGTTTTGAGCCTGGGCGCGCAACTTTCCTTATTATCCCGAAGAAACTTCCATAACGTGGAGGATCATGCAGGGCCGAAGGTCCCGTAGAGACGCGTCACCATCTGCACCAGGTACGAATTTAGAGATGAGCGAGCGCTTCGGAGGAACGCCGTTTGCTACCAAGAGCCGTTATACGCATGTTTATGCTGAACAAGGAGGCAGATGGCAACTCGCAGCGGCGCAAGGCAAGCCCATTCTGGCGGGGCAGTCTTTACAACACATGAAAATTACAAAGCTGGAAACAGTACGCATTCTCGAATTTCCGCAACTGGTATGGGTGCAGATCCATACCGACGAAGGCTCTGTAGGGTTGGGCGAGACATTCTTTAATGCCACAGCGGTGGAAGCGTATTTGCACGATGAAGTCGCGCCACGGCTCCTGGGCCAAGATCCTTTGCGGATTGATGCCATTGCTCGTGATCTCGTAACATACGTTGGGTTTCGCTCCACGGGTGTTGAGATGCGGGCGGCCTCGGCGGTTGATATTGCGCTGTGGGATCTGTTTGGAAAGTCTGTCGGCAAGCCGATTGTTCAGATGCTGGGCGGCGCGACGCGAGACCGCATCCGCACATATAACACGTGCGCCGGGTCCTCCTATATGCGCAAAGCGCATACGCAGGCGAGCGCCAATTGGGGGCTGGTGGAAACTTCTTCGCGCACGGGCATAACAGGTTTTGACGACCTCAATGATTTTCTGACGCGAGCGGATGAATTGGCGGAATCGCTTTGGGCGGAAAGTATTACCGCAATGAAAATCTGGCCCTTTGACCTCGCAGCAGAGAAAACCGCAGGCCAGTATATTTCATATGAGGACCTGCAAAGTGCGCTTCAACCGTTCGAAAAAATTCGAAAGCGCATGGGCAGCCGCATGGACATCATGGTTGAGTTTCATTCGCTTTGGCAGTTGACGCCCGCCATCCAAATTGCTAAGGCGCTTGCGCCGTTCGGGACTTTCTGGCATGAAGATCCAATCAAGATGAACAGCCTGAGAAGCTTAAAAAGATACGCGGCTGTTTCACCGGCGCCGGTCTGCGCTTCCGAAACGCTGGGCAGTCGTTGGGCGTTTCGTGATCTGCTCGAAACAGAGGCTGCGGGCATCATCATGTTCGACTTGGCTTGGTGTGGCGGCCTTTCTGAGGCACGGAAGATTGCCTCCATGGCGGAAGCGTGGCATTTGCCCGCCGCGCCGCATGATTGCACCGGGCCGGTCGTGTTTGCGGCTTCTACGCATTTGTCGCTCAACGCTCCTAATGCGCTGGTGCAGGAGTCTGTGCGGGCATTTTACAAGGGCTGGTATCCAGAGGTGGTGACTGCCGTTCCACCAGTCAAGGACGGATTTGTGACCGTGCCGGAAGGTCCGGGGCTTGGTTGTGAACTACTGCCCGATATCGACCGGCGTTTCACAGTGATTCGCCGAATCACTTGAGCATAACGAAGCTGAACAGCGTATCTCCTGCCCCTACAGTTAAATATTGCGTGCCGTCCAGCTCATAGGTCATGGGGCCGTTGCTGACGGCGCTTCCTAAATTGGCGTGCCATAACGGTTCCTCCGTTTTGGCATTGAGCGCTACCAGGTTGTTAGCCGTGTCGCCGGTGAAGACCAGATTGCCCGCCGTGCTCAAAACGCCGGAACGCACGCCGGCCCCTTCCCATTTGTGGCTCCAGCAGATCTTGCCGGTTTTGTAATCGATGGCCTGGAGCATGGATTCGGCCCAGCCTCCCCGATCGTTGCCGCCCCAGCCTTCGGGCTTTTCCTCGTTCTGGCGGATGTAGTACACGCTGTAGGCTCGTGTGGCGTTCACATAAAAGAGTCCGGTAGCCGGGCTGTAACTCGGAGGCGGCCAGTTGGCCGCACCGTTCTGATTGGGCGAGACGAGCGCGCCGTCAATCTGCGGTTCCTTTGCGGGATTGGGTATGGGCTGCCCTTTGGCATCGACGCCCTTGGCCCAATTGGTTTTTACAAATTCGCTGGTGGTGATGTTTTTGCCGTTCGTCCGATCCAGCACGAAAAAGTAACCGTTGCGGCTCGCCTGCGCCAGGAGCTTGCGAGGCTTTCCGTCGATTTCGCCATCGAAGAGCACGGGAGTTTGAATGGCATCCCAATCGTGAGTGTCATGCGGTGAGGGCTGGAAATGCCAGACGGGTTTGCCGGTATCGAGGTTCAGGGCGACAATCGACTCAGTAAACAGGTTGTCTCCCTTTCTTCCCTTCCCTACGATCACCGGCTGCGGATTGCCGGTTCCCACATACACCATATTCAGCTCCGGATCATAGGTGCTGGGAAGCCAGGTCATGCCGCCGCCATGTTTGGCGGCATCCTCATTGGGCCATGTTTCAGAGCCGGGTTCGCCTTTCTTTTGCGGCACGGTGTACCAGCGCCATTGCAGCTCCCCTGTTTCCGGGTCGCGAGATTCGAGATAGCCCGGAATATCCAAGTCATCTCCGCTAACGCCGACAAGCACATGATTTTTGATAACGACAGGCGCGACACTGGCATAGTAAAGCTGATCGAGGTCACAGACTTCCTTGTGCCAGCGCTCCTTGCCGTCCTTGAGATTCAAGGAGACGAGATGGCAATCCGGCGTTTCAAAGTAGAGCCAGCTTCCATAGATGCCGGCACCGCGATTGCCCAGGTGAATGCCTCCCTTCGATTGCCAGTTGTAGTTCCAGAGTTCATGGCCGGTGCGCGCATCGACGGCCCACACATGATCAGGCAGAGTGAAGTACAGCACGCCATCCACCAGCAGCGGCGTAGCTTTAATGGAACCTCCCGGATTATCGCTTCCCACATTGATCCGGTACACCCAGGCCAGGCTCAGCGAAGTGATGTTTTGATCGTTGATCTTCGAAAGCGTGCTGAAACGGCGTCCGGAGTAGTCACCGTTATAAGTCGGCCAGGAATCCGTAGGCGGCTGTTGCAGCTTAACCGGATCAAGGAACTGGCCGAACAGAGCAGTAGCAGTAAGCGCAAAGCTCAGTGAAAGGGGAAGCAACTTCATTTCAGGGTCTCCAGATAAGCAACTACATTGTGTATGTCTTGATCTGTATATTTGTCCAGCAACTCATAGTGCGCTGTGTAGGGATCGTTCTTTTCTACCTTCAACTCGGGAGTTCGTTTAAAAGAGTGATACCCGCCCGACGCATCGCGCAATGACACGTTGAAGTCGTCGATTCTCTCCAGCACTCCAGACAACGACTTCCCGTTCGGCGGCGTGACGATTACAGCCACTGGTTTCGTCTCAGCCAGGCCGCGACGACCGAATCCAATCGTTTTTGGAAACAGGAATCGCTGTTGCAGAGTGGGTGGGTCGTACTTGGATGCGATCTTGGCAAAATCGCCGGTGGGCGAGTGGCAGGTGCTGCACTTCCCTTCTCCGTTAAAGTAGGCTGCTCCTGCTTTTGGGTCTCCGGTCAAAACATTCAGAACTTTCGAATACGGTCCGCTGCGCAAAGTTTCATTTACCTGCTGGTGCAGGAAGTGAGACAGATCCTTCGCTTGCTCGGTGGTGAAATTGGCGCTGGCCATGCCGCTTTGCGTTGGGTGGCCCTTGCTCAGGAATGGCCCGATGGTGCTGCCGTAACGGTCATGCAACACCAAAACGGAGCGCACTATGTTAGGTCCACTATCGCCGCCGCGGGCCAGAGGGCCATGACATGTGATGCATTGGGCGACATATAGCTTTTTGCCGCGCTCGGAAGCCGCCGGGTCCACAATCTGCTTATTGTCAGGCCCCATGGTGAATCCGCCTCCTCCGCCACGGCGCGCGGAAGCCAGAGTGCCGCCCGGCGCAGTTTTGGGCGGAAAGCTTTTCGCAAGATAATCGATCACCTGGGCAAACTCGGTTTGCGAGCCTTTAGCGCCCCGCGAAATCATGCTGGTGACGATTTCGCTCCATCCTTCCTGCGTCATGCCCCGGCCCAGCACAATATTGG
>JAVHMZ010096283.1:0-10227 GCA_034782995.1 Amazona versicolor | reverse complement strand
TTGATGCTGATGAGCAGAACACGCGCGTACCCGATTCTTCGAATTTTGGGCGCCGTTTTTGCTGGATGTGCGGCTGTCGGATGGATCCTTGAACGGCTTCTCGCGTTGGCGACTCCTGTCGATACGATTGTCAACGCCTTCGCGCGGCACGCGATTTTGGTTGCCGTCAATCTCCTGGTGGTAAGTCTTGCTTGCAAGCTTGTGCTCGCTCCGCCGGTTCAGCGGATAGCCCGGGTTACTGCGTCACCCTAGAAAATTCCGGGATGCGGAGCGTCCCTATCCCTCTTTATGAGCGATTCGGCAAGCTCTGACGCTGTTGATCGCACGCTAGGCGTCCCACCACGCTGACCCCTTTATACGCGGAGATTGGGTATACTCACTCCCAATGGATCGACTTCGAGCCTTGGTTGTCGCGGGTCTCGCTTCTTTAGCAATGGCCCAAAGTCAGGACGCAAGCAGGGAGCGGTGCGGCATCCTCGGAGGTCTTTTAGCTGGGGGGCGAACCCTGACGCGACGATCACCGCTTGCACCGCGGTTATCGAAACGCATAACGTGCCCAACCCAGACCTCGCCACAGCGTAGCGACGCGGATCTACCCTGATTCTCGAAGCGGCCAGCAACCGGGCCACGCCTTTGGATCGAAAGGGACTACGGCCGCTCCATTAAGGAACTGGATCGCGTGATACAGCTTATTCGACAAGCCCCGCCGCTGAACCCCAATGAACCCGTCCAACCGAGCGAAGCTAACGCCTGGGACAACCGTGGATTCGCTTACTACCGCAAGGGCGACTACGCCCAAGCGACCCAGGATTTTGGTCGCGCCATCGAGCTCTTTCAAGCCCCACACGGTTGGCTTTGGTCGGGTCGACTCAGTTGGCCGGCTGATTTTCTGGTCTAGTCCTTCGCGGTTTGTATCGGACTTTCCGCAACCTGAGTATGCCGAGGCAATCCGGTGATGCGGTCGGCCTGCAAAATCACTGCGAGTCACTCCACTTCGGATTGATATGTCTTGTCCAGAGAAGAAACGTTTGGAGAAAACTCGACAGTAAGTCGCGCGTTGACGCGTCAGTAATCTCTCCGTCTTCGTCAAATCGATCGTGAGCATGACCAATCAGAATCTCGGGCTGATTGAGCGGCACCAGATTGGTGTAAACGCAAATTTGCCGAAGGTGCAGTTGGGCCCGTGTTGTTCCGAACTGTCCCACGGACGCGCCAATGATTCCGAGCGGCTTATGAAAGAGTGGCGTCGGTTGATCCGGATGCACGGAATCTTTGCGCGACATCCAGTCGATCACATTCTTGAGTACGCCCGGAATGGAATAGTTGTACTCGGGCGTCGCAATGAGGATGGCATCCGCACGCGCCACCCGATCCCGCACGCGCCGGACCGGGCCAGGTAGTCCGGCCGCTTCGACGTCTCCGTTATAAACCGGTACATCTGCGTAGTTCAACAATTCGATCTGCATTCCTTCGGGCTGCATCCGTTGCGCTGCGCGAAGTGCGGCCAGGTTGTAAGAGTTTTTGCGAAGACTTCCTGAAATTGCGATCACATCGATCGCGGCGCTTTTCGTTTCGTTCGGCATGGTTTCTGGCTATTGCCCAAACACTTCGGCGAAAAAGTTCAGCATCCGCTGCCACGATCGGGCTTCCGCTTGCGGATTCAGGACAGCCTCGGGTGTCTTCTCGGCGCCGAGCGAGCCCTCTCCCGTAAAGCTGTGCTTCGCGCCGCTGTAAAGATCGATTTCAAAATTCGTCTTTGCCGCACGCATCTCATCGCGGAACGAAGAAACCCGGGTGAAGGGAATCACCGGATCATCATCGCCGGTGAGAATGACCAACTTGCCTTTGATATCGCCTTCTTTCGCGTTTCGCGGCGTGTCGAGTTCGCCATGAAAACTAACGACGCCGAATAGCGACGCACCATCGCGCGCCAACTCAAGCGCGACGCACCCGCCGAAACAGTAGCCGATGGCAACGATCCGGTTCGGATCGCATTGCGGCTGTGCGCGAAGCGCAGACAATCCGGCGCGTGCGCGTCGGCGCATCAGGTCTCGATCCTTCATGAAGGGATCAACCATCGCGCGCGGCCCCTGCTCAATCACGGTTGGCTTTCCGAAAATGTCGGCTGCGAATGCAGTGTAACCACGCTGCGAAATTCCGTTGGCGCGGTCTTGAATCGAGTCGCTCACGCCGAGCCACGCCGGGAAAATGAGCACGCCGGGAGCTTTCTCGCTTTGCGAAGCTGGCGCTAAGTAGCCCTTGAGCGGCTGATCCCCGTCCTGATAAGAAATCCATGTCGACATAGTCGTCCTTAGTGTCCGAATGGCGCCGGCTGCGGCGTGTTCGAAACGGTGATCCACTTAGTCTGCGTATATTCGTCCCAATTCACGTAGCTGCCGTATCGCCCTCCATTCCCGGAGCCTTTCACGCCGCCAAACGGTACGTAGGCAGCATCGTCCGTGGATTTGTCATTGACGTGAACCATGCCCGATTCAATTTGGAGTCCGACCTCGGTGGCCCGATCCACAGGGCCGAACACCGCGGCGGAAAGACCGTATTGCGTGTCGTTCGCTTTTGCGACGGCTTCCGCATCCGTTCGAAAACTGGTGACCGGAGCAATCGGCCCGAAAATTTCTTCGTCCCATGCCCGCATTCCCGGCTTGACGCCGGTAAGAATCGTGGGTGGAAAGTAAGCGCCGTTCTTCTTCCCGCCAAGGCGAATCGCCGCGCCCTTGCTGACGGCGTCATCTACAATCTGCTGCATGCGATCAACGGCACCCGGCAGTGTCATCGGACCATAACTCGCGTCGGGGTTTTTCCAGGGGTCATCAATGACGAGTTGCGAAGCCGCTTGGGACAAGGCGTCGACGTACCGATCGTACAGATTCTCGTGAACCAGATGGCGCCCCGCCGCCATACAGACCTGACCCGAAAAGTAGAAGGCAGTGTAGAGCGACGCTCTGATAATGTTCTCAAGAGGCTCCGCTCCTTCGAGTACGATGAACGGGTTCTTGCCGCTGCCGCTGATGGATACTTTCTTGAGAGTGCGGCTGGCTGCTTCCGCCACGCGCTGCCCTGTGATCGTGGAGCCTGTGAAGTGGACCATGGAAATGTTAGGGTCTGTTTCGAAGGCTTCGGCATCCTTGCCTTCCGCTGGAATGCAATGAAAAAGTCCGTCCGGAAACCCGGCTTCTTCCAGCACTTTGGCGAACACAAAACCGGAGCACATGATTGCCGTACGATGCGGCTTCAGCATTACGGCATTCCCCGTGGCCAGCGCCGGCGCGATGTAGCGCGCTCCCAAGGTAAGCGGTACGTTGGAAGGAGTAATCCCCGCAGTCACACCGTACGGAATCCGCCGCTGATAGCTGAGGCGGTTATCACGGTCTGCCAAAATCATGCCATGCATTTGGGTAGGGTATGAGCTTGCCTCCAGGAATTCATCCGCGAAAAACTCAATTTCAAAACGGGCTTTGGAGCGCGGCGCCCCTACCTCCCGGACCACCCACTCGGTATAATCCTCGGCGTAACTCCGCATCACCTGTTCCGCTTTGATGAAAAGTTTGCGCTTTTCTTCCGGTGGAAACACAGCCCACTTTTTCTGCGCTTCGAGCGCGCGCTTGGCTGCCGCAGCAACGGTGCCCGCAGACCCAAGCCCAACACGCGCCAAGGTCGCTCCTGTGGCAGGCTCAATGACATCCACCACCTCGTCCCCATCGCGCCAGCCATTGGAGTAAATCTTTCCCTCAATTTCGTTTAGATCAAAAAGCCGGTTTTTGGCTAATCCTGAGTAAGCAAATAGCTTCTTCGTTTGGTCTGTACCTGCGGGCATAGCTCTCCTTTTCGAATTAGTGCAATCGGGTCATTTGTCGGAATGCGCCGAGTCTTTTTTGGGGGATCAGGCCTTGGTGTAAGCCGGATCGGCGGAACTCGAATATCTCTTCTCCAAGGACCGTTCCGATTCTGCTCGATCCCGGGCCTCTCGATCCGCTGCGGAAGGCCAGCGATTTCCGCTCGCCAAAGCGTTTCCGCGAAGGCGGCGCGCAACGCGAACCACATTGGCGCCGTGGTGAAAGAAAGCTTGCAACGCCTCCGCATCTAACCGCTGAGGAGGAAGCGGGCGCATGTTGTCGTCGGTCGTTTTCACAGTTGGGCCCCAATGCACCCCGCCATGTTCGAAACCCGGCGTACACTTAGGCAGCGTCACCAGCACCATGCCGCACGCGGCCAAATTAGCCAGCATGTCCATCTGTGCCGATTCGGCTCCGCCTCCTGCCCGGTCGTGGCCTCCGCCTGCGGTAAACACAGCGCCAACACGACCGACAATGTCGTCGTAAAACCAGGCGGGCTCACAGACCTCATCGATGAATCGCTTCATCTTCCAGGTCATGCTTCGCTGATGAACGGCCGAACCCATGATCAGTGCGTCCGCGCTTTGAAGGTCCGCGCGAGTGGCCTCATCCGCCGTGCGTAATAAGGCGCTGCCTCCTTCCGATGCGATTCCCGCGATTACGTGTTGAGCCACTGATGCGGTGTGCCCCTGCCAGCTATCGACGACGACCAGTACTTGCAGACTGTTCTTGTCACTTAACGATTCGCTCATCCCACGTCACGGATTCTTATCGTCCACAGCCTCAATGTGGGCTTGCCTTACAGTTGCTTTTTCCCGGCGTAGAAATTGTCGAGCCGGCTACTCACTACATCCCACGCGACCACGTTCCACCACGCCACCAAATAATCCGCGCGGCGGTTCTGATAATTCAAGTAGTAAGCGTGTTCCCAAACATCGCAGGCCAGCAGACCAGGCCTCTGGTGCAAAAGCACGCTGTCCTGATTCGGAAGCGTCAGGATTTCCAGCTTCTTGGTTCCCGGATTGATCACCAGGAATGCCCATCCTGAACCGAACTGCTTGGTTGCCGCCTCCGTGAATTTCGCCTGAAAAGCTTCCAAGCCTCCGAAATCCTGAACCAACTGTTCGGCCAGCTTTCCGGTTGGCTTGGTATTTCGCGCCGGGCCGATGACCTTCCAGAAAAATTGATGATTGGCATGACCACCGCCGTGGTTACGTACCGTTTCGCGGATTTCCTCCGGAAGCTGATCCAACTCGCGCAGGATGTCTTCCACTACTTTGCCCGCCAGTTGCGGGTAAGGAGCAAGCGCTTTGTTCAGGTTGCTGACGTAAGTCTGGTGATGCCCCAGATGATGAAGACGCATCGTTTCTTTGTCGATGTGAGGCTCCAAGGAATCATAGTCAAAGCGCAAGGGAGGCAGCGTATAATTTGGCGACACGCCTTCGTGATAGGCGGCGCTGGTTTGGTAGGTTTCGTTTGGCATTGATCTGTCCTGGACTGTGGTTCGACTAAAACACGGCAGCTGGAAGTGATTGGTCCACGGCAAATCCATCGCCGCCAAACGGTTCTGTGCTGAGCCAGATATAGTGGTACGTTCTCCGGGCGAACTGCCAGCGTTCGTTTACCTTCACCAGTTCATCCTGGTAGAGTCCAACATTCCGATAGAACGTCTTCCCATCCTTATTGCGGGCCATTTCCTGGATGTACCAACGCGCTTTGGCATGATCGCCGTCGACATCGATCGACCCGTCCTGCACCAGGTGCACAAAAAATTCTCTCGGCTCAAGTAGCTTCCGCAAACTTTCGACGGCGGCATCACGCCCGGTTGCAATCATTTGCATCGGCCGCCGGAACTCCCAAACGCAGCCCTCTGTCCAAACGCTGCTGAACAACTCGTAATCCCCTCGGTTCGCTGCGTCAGTGAAAAGCGCAACCAATTGCCGAATCTCGGCCTGGGCCCTCACTGTTTCTGTTGTCATGTGCTTACCGTACAAAGTAAGCCGCGGTTCGGGATATCACCGTTTTGCGCTTTTCTGATACGCAACCGGGCCGACGTGCAATAAATTACGAAAGACTCTGCCGAAATGGCTCTGGTGCGCGAAGCCGACATGCAAGGCAACATCGGATGCCGGTATCCCGGCCAGCAGTAAGCGTTTTGCGATGTCTACGCGGCGTTGTGCTTGGTAGCGATGAAGCGGCATTCCGAATGTTCGGTGGAAAGTGCGGGACAAGTACGAAGGAGTCAAACCGGCAATCCGCGCGAGCTGAGAAAGAGACGCGCTTTCCGTCGCACAATCATCAAGATACTCGCGAACGCGCAGTACCCCCAGGCTTGAGTGCCGCAGTGGGCGAGCATGCAAAACGCGGGGCGATAAAAAAATCTTGTCAAGAGCCGTTCCCCAGCATTCCTCCGCTTCGAGCGAAACATGCTCAGCGTTCAGCGCTTCATGCAACCGGCGCAGTATCTGCTCCAGGGAAGGACGGAACACAATCGGCTGAACATAAGGCAGTGCACCAATCCGCTCTTTTACTGATTCGGGAGAAACATAAAACGAGAGAAATCTACTTGGCTTCTCTCGCTTCCGCAGTCCGCAGCCGGAGTGCACTTCGCCAGGATGAATGACGGATATGCTGCCAACCGGAACCTGGTAGTAAGCCCGGCGGTAATGATACTCGCCCGGGTCGGTCAACGCCAGTCCGATTTGATACTCGTCATGGCTATGTTTAGGAAGCGGCACCTCCAACTCCGGGGAGAACCAATAATCTTCCAGCAAGATACCGTTCGTGACTCGCGCTTGGACGCGGTGTTGAACACCCATACAGGTAATGGGACTCGTTCGAACGGAACGTCGATTCAGCAATGTGGCACGACGGACTGAACCATCAAAAATGAAAACTCACCCATCCCGCTACATAGTCCAGGTTGTGCGACTTGGTCGCTTCGTTGAGAAATTGCCCGTTCAAGAAATGCGACCAGTAGACAGCAGTGGTCCAGTGCGGCGACGGATCCCATCCCACTTCCACAGCGCTCTGATTCCCGATATAGCGGGCGCGTGAGCCGTTCGGGCGTACCAGCAGAATCGGTCCAGGAAGGTAAATGCCATCCGAAATGCGATGGCGCCAGAACCAATCGGAACTCAGCGTGGCGCGAACATTCTTGCGCGGATGCACTTCGAACTCGGGCCGCATATCCGTAAAGTTTGCCGGACCGGCAATGCCTTCCTCTCCGAAGTAGTGCAGAGAAGCAAACAGCGGATTCAGCGTGCCCAGGCTTCCCCCGCTTGCACCGGAGTCACCGCTGGCGATTCCCGTTTTCAAACCCAGGCGCGGTTTCCACTGCGCCCGGAAATTATAGCCCGAGTTGATCGACGCGCCCCATGCCTGAATCCCGTTCGCACCGAAGCGGCCGAACTGGTCAAGCAACTCGGATCGTAATCCCAGCCCTTACCCAAACGCCAGAATCGCGCACCCACGGTGTGGCGTTGCTCCCGTGCCAATCCGCGGACATACCCGGGTCGCTTCTGCTCGACTGCGAAAAAATAAACGTCCAGATTGCCACCCAGCAGGCTTGGCGTCTTTCGCGTTCCATACACTCCGGCAAAGGCGGTGCCGTGGGCAGGAACGTCATCGAAGGCGCTAACTTTGTCGACCACGGGGCGCACCGCAAACGCGTCGACACGCCAGTTCTCCGCGCAATAAGTCAGACGCGCGCCATCGAAGGGTCGGCGCACGTTAGGTCCCTCACGAATATCCACCAGCCGTCCCGAACCGAGTGTGATCTCCTGTCTGCCAAGCCGCAGATAAAACTTTTTCTGCGGTCGCTGGAATAATGAGAATTCAAGAAACGCTTGATTGAAGTCTCCGCGATCTTCGTCAATATCCGGACGGGGACCGCCAGTCTGGCCGTTTTCCAAATTGCCCTTCACTTCAACAAACACTCGGAGCCGTTTACTCAAGTGTGCATCAAAATGCAGCATGTAGCGCTGGAGAAGATACCCGTTGTGGTTATCAGGGCCATTGCCGAATGGTGGTGTGCTGAACGACTCGTACCATTGCCGTTCTTGCCCACCAATCGATAGATATCGGCCGGTGTTTTCCTCGCCAATAGAAAGAACCTGTAGGTGCTGGTAGATGTCGATGCTCTGGCGCGCGTCGTATTGCTTTTGATAGCTCTCCTCGCTCGGCACCAGCCAATCCGGAACTGGCGAGGCACACATACCTTGCCCAGCTGCTGCCCGCGATAAGGCGCATAGCAAGAGGGTAAAGCGTCTCATAGCAACATGGACAGATTATGGATGCGGGTTACACTTTGCACATTCCGTTACAAAGTTTCTCATTCATAGTTCATCCTGGAAACGTTGACGTCGTCGATACGGACGATCACTGTCTCTTGTTTCTCGAATTTCAAGGCTCGCATTCACTCAAACTTTTTGTTCCACTCCCGGATCTTGAAACACGAAAAGCAGTAGAAATTGCACGCTGAATCAAGTGTGGCCTCACACCTCGAAGTCCCGTTCGTAAAAATGCGATTTGAGAGAAACCGGCTGGGCAATGTTCCGGGCGCATAGTACTCGCATTCTCCCGGTTCAGTGCGTCGGTGAAGAGCGCGAACAGTTTTCGAATCGGGTTGCGCCCTCACTGTTTCGTTACCATTTGCTCACGGTATAATAGAAACCGAGCTTCGGGATATCACCGTTTTGCGCTTTCTGGTAAGCGACCGCCCATCCAGATGATAGGAAATTTTCGATTTCTCTCATCCGCGCAGAGAGAAACTTAAGTTGAGTTAGCTGAACAAGTTGCGCGGTTTGCCGTGCTTACTGGATCAAAATCGCAGATGATTGTTCCTGAATTACGAAACGACGAAGGCGAACCGCGCAACTAGTTCAAATTGCTCGTCTAGCGGTCTCATCGCATGGAGAAAGACCGAAACTTTCCTGTCATCTGGGCTGAAGTTTGAGAACCGTCGCGTCATCGTAAGTAGCTGTCCGCCTCATCCGGGATACACTTCTGGCCGCAGCCAGCAGGCCCTCCAGATACGGCACGTTTCCGGGTTAGCATGCGGGTTAGTGGCCGACACGGGTCCATCTATCAGTGATTCCGGCCACAGTCGTCGCAAGCTGCAAAATGCCCCGATCGCGGAGTTGGTGAAGGACGTGATCGGCTTCATCTTTCGTCCAATCGAATTCATTGGACAGTTTCCGGCGGCTTTCATCGAGGCTCACATATCCGGTCAGATTCGTCAGGAGGTTGACGACTTCTAGCGACGTGGGTTGGCCCGCGCGAAGCGGCGATAAAATGATCGGCTCGAAATCGCAGCATGTCCCAAAGACTCTTTATCCCGTTTAGATTTTCTCGCCAAAGCGGAGAACAGGTCAAAGGCGATACTTGGATCGTTTCTCTACGAATTGCAGTAGTGGACATTATCCGCTCCTACGGCACACTGGAAGCGGTATGCGTCACCGCCATCCTTCAGGCGGCAACCTGAAAGACGCTGACCATCCAAACATTCAGGCCCGATTTGTCGGGCCTTTCGCTTTCAATATTCTAGCGCGACGCGACGATATTCTCGACCTCTGGTAGTGTCCTAAAGGTACGTTGGTGAAAGGGCGAACGGATATGTTCTAATCGGCCTTACTTATTCGGAGGAGGATGGGGCCGCTGAGGATAAGCGCCAATCCAAATCCAAAGAGCGCTCCAGCGCGATAAGCCTGAAAACATCCACCCCGTGTAGTGTCGCGATGCGCGGATTATCAATGCTATTGATAAACGGCGGGAATGAACACGCCAATACCAACAAGCCGGTGAAAATGGTTGCCTTACGCTTTCGTGCGGCCTCTTGTCCTGGAGTTCGTTCAGAATCGTTCGGCACGCCGCCAGCATAGCGATCCGAGATGGAGTTCAACCCGGGTCTGGGTGCTTGCGGCGGCACAATCGCAGATGATTGTTCCTGAATACCGGGACGATGAAGGCGAACCGCGCAATTCGTTCAATTAGTTCGGCTTAGCGGTTTCTGCGCGATGAGGAAAACCGAAACTTTCCTATCATCTGGATAGGTGGCAGGTGTAACCGCGAGTCGCTTTGGACGCTGTAAACAGTACCTGCGTGTTCCCGCGGTATGTCGAGCATCCAAAATCGACGCGATTCGATCGGCGGCCATCCAGACGCTTGTGTTCGGCGTCAACTATATTTCCCATTCAACGACAACTATTTTTCCCGCGCAACGACAACTAACTTTGGAGTCGCTAGGCCCGCAGGGCCGATGCGACGGCTAGAATGGATCTGGCCGGAGCAGAGGATAGGGCGATGCTGGGAAGCAACCCGAGCGCTGACTCCGGGGCCGAGACCGGACCGAGGGCAGAACACGCCCTCGGTGGTT
>JAVHMZ010096173.1:0-10232 GCA_034782995.1 Amazona versicolor | reverse complement strand
TCCCAATCTCGACGTCGGTGGACTGGCCCAGCGCCTGAGTAAGAACGCTAGCGTTGGCGTCTTCGCGAGCTTCAGCCGGGCCCATTACCCCTTGATCGATCAAGCGCTGCATGACCGAGTGGTCGTGGGTGATCTGACTGAGCTTGCCCCCGCGGACCAGGTAAGCCCGGCTGTCGCCCACATGCGCGATTGTGGCTCCCGACATTGTGACTACCGCCAGCACTACCGTGGAACTCATTTTCGACGGCGGATTACTTTCCTGGCCGGTACGCTCCAACTCGCGATTAATCGTCTCGGCAGCGACCTGTAAGGCCCGATGCACCCCGAGCGCTGCGTGACTGGTCAGCTCCCGCGCGAACCCATCCACTACGGACTGCGCCGCTTCGGCCCCGTTGTCATAGCCGCCAACTCCATCTGCCACTAGGTAGAGATCGCCCAGCGGCGATGAGCTGCGGCTGACGCGATCCTGATTCTCGGTGCGTACGCTGCCCGGGTGGCATTCCACGCCTACGGACGCGACCAAACGCGGATTCGGGTTCGATTGAGCGGACTTCACAACGTATCAGCGAGAAGGACTCGCCTGTTTGCTCAAAAAAGTTGGGCGCTGGCTATTGAATGTCACGTTTTCGCAGAATTCCCAGGACCGAGCCGATCAGCACAACGAACATTCCCAAAAGAATGGCGGCAATATTGAGCGGCTTCTGCTGCTTCTTCTTATCGAAGAAGCGGTCGGATAGCGCGGGGTTGGGCAGTTCGGCGCCCGCGAACTTCTTCGGGTTACTCGCCGCCTCATCATGCACCAAATCTGCTTCTCTGACGAACACGGCTTCCAGCGCCCATCGAGAAGGCACCACCTTAACGACCTGCTGCATCGGCTCGCTCAAATCCTTGATGGGACGGATGCCTCCGCCTAAAGCGACGATGGGCAGCAGAATCAGGGGAAGCATAGCGATAGCGGCTTCCGTTGTGCCCGATATCGCCGAGATGCAAAGGCCGATCGCCGAGCCGACCATGGAAGCAAGGTATAAGAATCCCAGAGTCTCGAAGAAGTTCGCTTTTAAGTGGCAAAGCACAGTAACAATGGCGAGCAGCGTAGCGCATTGAAATAAGCCCAAAACGGCTGCAACTGCTACTTTGGAAAACACGTAAGAAGGCAGTTTCAAGCTCACCATCCGCTCGCGCTGGTAAACGGTCCATTCGCCCACGATGTCGCGGGCGACATTGTTACATCCGAACCAGATAGCGGCGACCACCATCAGGAATTCCACGCCCATGATTTGGCTGCCCAGCTTTTGCCATTCGGTGCTAAGCCTCACGGGATCGAGATTTCCCGCAGGCTCCCGCAAATGATAAAAAACAGCTCCCAGCAAAAATGCGAATACGGGGGCTTGTATCAGAAGGATGGTGCTTTGAACTTTGTCCCGAATCTTCAGGATGAAGTTGCGCCGCACCAAAGTCAGCCACTGCCCGAACCCAAACCCTCGCACCGCGCTTTTTGCTTCTTTGTTTTCGGTGGACGGGATTTTCCCGGAGCGCTCAGCGACAAACTGCTTTTTCAGCGATGTCTGCGAATAGCTCTGCGACCAATCCGAGGTCTTGCGCTTCGCCAGACCGGTTAGCAGCATTTCCGGGTTGAGTTCTCTCCCCGGCTGGCTGCGCGCTAGTTTCGAGCCTTCCGGTTCAAAGAACTCGATCGAATCGGGATAGGCCGGCCCGAAGTAAGCTAACGCTCCGATTCCGCCGCGATCTCGCGAAATCATGATGAGGTTGTCGAACTCGCGGAATATGTCGAGGCTCGGCTGGTGGATGGTGGTGATGATTGTCTTGCCTTGGGCTGCCAACTCTTTTAAGAGCCGAATCACGCCTTCGGCGTCGTAGGAGGAAAGACCCGAGGTCGGCTCATCCAGAAAGATAACCGGCGTGTCGTTGATCAGCTCCATCGCGATGTTTACGCGCTTACGCTGACCGCCACTGAGAACCTTTCGTTCCGGCGATCCAATGATGTCGTTTTTCTTGTCGGAAACGCCCAGGCTCCCGAGCACTTTATCAATGCGCTGCTCGATTTCCGCATCCGTCAAATCCGTACGGAGCTTCGCGCTGAAGTACAGCGCCTCACGAACGGTCAATTGAGCGTGAACGATGTCGTCCTGCGGCACATACCCCATCTGCTGCCTAAAGCGATCGTAGAACTGATATAAATCAGCGCCATTAAATAGAACGCGTCCGGATGCGGGAGGAGTATAGCCGTTCAGTGCTTTAAGAAAGGTCGTCTTTCCTGCGCCTGCCGGTCCCATGAGTGCGACGATCTCAGACGGGAAAACGGTCAGCGAAACCGGTTCTAGCAGCGGCTTGCCATCCGGCGCATTGACCGATACGCCAGCCACTTCAATGGTGACGTTGCCATGATATTGGCGCTTGGCTAGCGATCCACCTTCTAAAATCTGGAATCGAAAGCTTCCCAACCCAACTTCATCGCCCGGCTTAACCGCAACTTTGCCGCTGATGCGCTCTCCGTTAACATACGTACCGTTTCTCGATCCAAGATCCTCGACGACAATACCTTGCGACGTTCGCAGCAACTGTGCGTGCTGCCAAGAGATCATGGGGTAGTCGAGCGGATAGTCAGAGGCGGGATCGCGTCCCAGGGTCATCCGATCGCCACTGAAGTTGACTAATTCAAACGCGCTCTCGCCGCGGGTAATGTGCTTCCCCGAAATCACCCGGCTGGCGGGTATCTTGTATGAGCCGAAGTAAATGTCGTCGTTGGGATCTAACTCCGCCCGGGTAATCCGGTTATCGACTCGATTTAGCGATGTCCCGTTGGTGGAGCCGAGATCCTCAATGGAATATCCCGTGGCGGTCCGTGAGACACGGGCATGGTTCCAGGAGATCATGGGATAGTCCAGCTGGACGTCGCTCTCCGGATCGCGGCCAATGGTAATTGCCCGCTTGCCAGTGGAGCCGTCGCGGGCAGAACTCCCCTTCCCCGACCCACCACTTTGCAATTCCATGGGCCATGGCATCGGTGTCTTCTGCCCAAGTGTGGCTACGTCGGTCAGAGACACGTAGACCGGCTCGCCGTTCGCCAGCTTGTATCCGTTTACGTAAGTCCCGTTCGTGGATTCGAGATCTTCGAGCACAAGTCCGTCCGGGAATTCGCTAAGCCGGCAGTGCCGTCCGGATACTGACTGCTGCGTCACGGTAATGTCGCATTCAGGCGAGCTTCCTATCAACCAGCTTCTAATTGGTGCGGCGGCAGCGGGCATCGGGTTAGAGTATGCTAACACGCAAACTGCAGAGTCAAACAGAAGTTTCTCTACCCGGAACTCATAAATTTTTTAGAAAATTGAGTGGGCGCTTAGCGAGATCGCGCTTTAGAATTTGAGGATGGAAGGAAAGACTCTTGTGCGCGCCTCGCGTCCCGCAAGACCGAGCCGGCGCAACTTACTCGGTATGGCGGGATCGGCAGCCCTCTGCATTTGCGCGCCGGCTTTCCCGGTCTTGGCCACGGAACCGCACGTAAGCACGCCGGCTTACAATACGCTGACCGAAGAGGAGGAGATTGAGTTAGGACGCAAGTTCTCCGCCACGTACGAGCGTCGCGTTCAGATTCTGAGGAACCCGGTTATCGATGGTTATCTCAACGGCATTATTCGAAAGCTTGGGGACGCCTCGCAGAAACCGCAATGGCCCTACCAGATCAGAGTGGTGAACAGTTCTGAAGTCAATGCCAGCGCGATTCCCGGCGGCTTCCTTTATCTTCAGCGCGGATTATTGGACTTCGTTTCGGATGAAAACGAAATGGTGGGCGCGCTGGCTCACGAGATCGGACATGTCGTCGCCCGGCATACGACCAATCAGCTGATGCTGGCTTTTTATGCGCGCCACGTCTACGAAATGGTCAAAAAGAACATTTTGGAAGACAACGATGTGATCGCGCGCATCATCGAGCAACTAGGCGGCCCGGTCCTCCTATTGGCGCAGCTGAAATACGACCGTGCAAATGAGTCCGAGGCGGACATGCTCGGGTTTTATGAGATGTATCGGGCCGGTTGGCATCCGAACGGCTTACTGAAGTTCTTCACTCGACTTGGACAGATGGAAGGGACGCGAACCCCAGTCGATGTGATGCTTTCCGACCACCCGGCAACGGCCGATCGCGCCGCAGCAATCCGCAGAGAGATGGCGACCGTCCAGATCCGTTCCGGAATGCGCGAGCAAACTGCGCAATTCCGCGCGCTAAAAGCCGCGCTTCTAGTGATTCCTCCCGCGCCCCGGCTGTAGCTGTTAACTTGGATGGACCTCATGCCGCGGTTCGTTCCCATTCTGCTGTTAATGGAGCTGGCTTTTCTCGATCCGATGTCGCATGCCGCTGAAGCAGATGCCTTGCACGCCGGTCCCGTCTACACTGCGGCGAGCGCGGGTACAAAAAACCCGGACGGTCCGTCGCCCGTGTTCCCGCATCTGGCGATTCTGCTGGACCCTGGAGAAGCGGGAACGCCCGTTGCGTCGGAACTTCGCTTGAGCATCGATGGGAAGGATTGTGGCCCGGCAGAGAAGCTACGGACGTTCGATTCAAGCGAGCATGGCGTTGCCGCCGCGTTCACAATCGATGTGAGTGGCAGCATGCGAGGTGGCCCGCTCGATGCGATCCGCAGAGGGTTGGTTCGCTTCGCCGGCGATAGCAAGACGCACGATCGCACCGCGATTCAAACGGTAGCCGACGAGGGCCGATGGGATGCTCCCTGGAATGCGCCACCCGCCCAGCTTCGATCGGCGCTGACAAGTTTGAGCAGCCGGGGCAAGCATACGCGCCTGTGGGACGCCGCCTTGATCGCCATAGCGAGTTTTCCCGAACAGCCCCCGGCGAGACGCCTCATCGTGATCTCGGACGGCCACGATGAAGGTTCGCGGCATGCCGCGGGAGAAGTAATTACCATGGCGCGGCATTATCACGTGGTCGTCGACTCCATCGGTGTGACGCGCGGCGATCCGGCTTATCTGAGAGCGCTTGAAAGCCTATCGACCGAAACGGGAGGACACTACCGGCGCGCCGCGAACGAGGGGGAACTCGAGGATTTCGTCGCGCGAGGCATCGGCTTTGTCCGAAGTCTTCCGGTCGGGTTATTTGAGGCAAAGGGCATACCGGAGGACGGATTGGTGCACCGTTTCCGAATTACCTGGAAGCACGCCGGCAGGGAAACGGTGGGCACGGTAACCGCGAATCTACCGAAAGTCAGTCCCGAAAAAACGTCGTCCTTTAATTTGACTTCCATCGTTGCGGGCGTTGGCGCGCTGCTGCTCGCGACCATTCTGTTCTTCGTGTTCCGGCGAAGGAAGACTAACGGCGATGTGCCCTCCCCGGTAATTTCCGATCCAGCGTCCGCCGTCGCGCCACCCGTCTTCCGATCGGATACAGCAGTGCGGCCGGCTCCGCCGCGAGCCTTTTCAGGCGGTGTGGCGCCGGCGCCAGCGCCTCGCAGTGGACGCGCTCCAACCCCGAAGCCTCAACAACCCGTTCCCCCGCAGCCCCTGCCTAAGACTCAGATCGCGGCTCGCTATTCAAACCCTTCGACGGGCCACCCCTGCGCATGGCTATACTGCGAGTCCGGCGCTCTGGCGAGCAAAGACTTCCCTATCGAAGCCAATGAGTTCTGGATTGGCAGTCTCGCCAACAATCACCTCTCCATCGAAGAGGATCCAACCATCTCCGCGAATCACGCCTGCATCGTGTATGAACAAGGCACCCTCGGCATTCTCGACAATAACTCCACTAATGGCACTTGGGTAAATGAACAGCGCATCGCCAGCCATCGTCAGCTACTATGGCCCGGCGATCGCGTCCGCGTTGGACGCTCAATCTTTGTTTTGACCGATAAACCCGCCAGCCCGGTTTCAGTATGAGTGTGCTACAAGCGGGACAACGCGTCCGATCGTTCCAAATCACCGAGCAGATTGGGCGTACTGCGATGAGCGAAGTGTGGCTGGCTTCCGACTCCGCCGGACAGGACGTCGCCATCAAAACCATCAGCTCGGATTTCCGTTCCGATGATTCGCTAGCCGAGCGCTTCCAGCGGGAGGCTGAGGAACAGCGCGCTTTGCGGCATGCCTCGATCGTTCCGATTTACGACTTCTTCGAAGAAGAGGGTAACTTGTTCCTGGTCATGCGGTATCTGCCCGGAGGTTCTCTCCAGGAATTGATCGAACGTCAGGGCGCTTTAGGCGTTCGGGAGGCAATCAAAATCTCTGTGCAGGTACTAAGTCCTTTGGACTTCGCTCATCGGAACGGCCTGGTTCATCGCGATGTAAAGCCGTCCAATATCCTTCTTGATGGAGAGTGCGCGTATCTTAGCGATTTCGGGATTGTGCTGCCGATTGGCCGGACGCGTCTCACGACGGGGCTTGTGTCGATGGGGACACCAGAGTATATGAGCCCGGAACAGATCCTCAATCCACCTTCCGTAAATCACTTGACCGACGTCTACAGCTTTGGCTGCGTGCTCTATGAGATGCTATCCGGGGCGCCACCCTTCCAAGGCAACGGCGAGTCGGACAACTTCAGCGTGCAATATAAGCATGCTCACGAACAGCCAACACCCCTGCGCGAGCGCAAACCGGAAATCCCGGCTCGTTTGGAGCGCATCGCGATGACGGCTTTATCGAAAGCTCCCGAAGACCGATTCCCGGGTTGTGGATCTTTCGGCAAAGCATTGGAAGCAGTGCTTGATGAGTTGTCAAGCGCGGAGGCGCCAAAAAGCCCCTCTTCTCCGCTCGGCCTGTTCAATCCCTTGCCGGAGCCAACCTCCTATCCTCGGCTCTCGCTTCCGGGGAACATCATGATCGCGGCAATCAGCTTGATTGCGCCGCTTGCATTCATTTACACCGGTCACCTCCAACCTGTTTTGCTCGCCGGATTTCTACTTTCGGTGATTGCGCAGCTTCGCGTCCTATATAAGGCTTGGGCGTCGATCCAGGGCGAGCAGGTGCGCACCACCCCATCAGCGGCAGTTGCGCGTCTCATCATTCCGGTGTTCGGCACGTTCTGGGCGATCCGCGCGTACCCTGGTTTCGCGAGTCGTTACAATCGCGTCGTTAAAGAAGAGGCGCTACGTTGTCCGCGTCAACCGGTCTGGTTCTATTGGATTTTCTACGTTTATGAGTTCTGGTTAGCGCCCGTGTTCACGATTCTCGATTCCAGAATTGCGGGTTATGTCTATTTGACCAATGCATTACTATTTGTGCCGTTGAGCGTCGGGCTGCTCTGCTCTGCCGTGAACCGGTTAGCGGAAGCTCGCGACTTTGTGACCGCGATGGACCCGGAACATTCCACTGTGCAGGTGCTAGGATGAGCGACAAATTGAACGCTGAAGGAAAGCCTCGCTCGTTGGCGATCGTCGTCGGAGCGGAGTCCGAGACCGGCCGTCGTGAAGAGAATCAAGACCACATGACAGGCTTCAACACACGTTTTGGAGCCGTTTACGTAGTGGCCGATGGCATGGGTGGACATCGCGGTGGAGCGGAGGCCTCGCGTATGGTCACCGAGGGATTGCGCAATCACCTGCAAAACTCTCCAGACGATTTGACGCTAGCCGACGCCGTGCAACAGGCGGCGCAACTGACCAATCGAGAGCTATACGCGAAGAGTTCCTCGGGAGATTCCAATTACGCGGGCATGGGTTCCACGCTTTCCTTAGTCGTGATTGGAGAGGGAGCTTCGGGAGCCCAGTGCATTACGGCGCATGTTGGCGATAGCCGCGTTTACCTCGAGCGCGACGGACACTTGTCCCCGCTTACTAAGGACCACACCTACGTTCAACGCCTACTCGACTCCAATATCATCGACGAAGAAGCGGCCCGCACGCACCCGGATGCCAGTATCTTGACGCGAGCCATGGGTCAGGCGGCGGACGTCGCGGTCGAAATCGGCCATCCGATTCCGCTGGCGGATGGGGACGGCATACTGCTCTGTTCCGACGGTCTCTCGGGTTATGTTCAGCAGCAGAGCATCGAGGATACAGTGCGCCGCCACCCGGGAGCATCGGAGTGCGCGAAAGCTCTCGTCGAACTTGCTTTGACGAGCGGGAGCGACGACAACGTCACCGTGCAATTTGTGCGATTGGGTAGTCCGGCGCTGGCGGCCCTTAGAGACCGGCCCGCGCCTCGCCGCCGCGCTACGATTCCGGAATCGGATGCGCTGCCGCCACCCGAATCGGCGTCTCACCGGCCAGTTAACAGCCGCTGGGTCCTGCCGGCAGCGCTCGTTCTCCTGCTCGCGGGCATAACGGGAGCGCTCTATGCGTTTCGACACGTCGTGTTCTCCACGCCTCGTTCGCCGGACGGGCCATACGCCGCCGAGATCGGGCGCGCTCGAGACCTCCGTGACCGCTTAGTTATTCTTCAGAAATCGATTAACGGCGATAGGGAAAGAATCGAAGCGCAACTCAAAAACAAGAAAGACTCGCGCTCCGCCGGTTTCGCGGAACTAAAGACTCGCTACAACGGCCTGTACAACGACGTTAATGGTTTGCTCTCCGAAATCAATGAATCAACCAGCGGACTAAGCCCACCCGGGGTGCAAGCTCAAGCGCGCGATGCCCACAAAGGGAAAGTGTTCGAGGATCGCTTCAAATCCTGTTCCAAGCGTTCCGACGCCGAATCCGCTAAGTTCAATGCGGCGCATATAGATCTCGATACTCTGGAAAAGAAGCGTTAGAAGTACTCTAAGGAAAGTCGAAACAGGAATCACCGATGAAGATCTGCCCCAAATGCATGGCCGAGAATCTCGACGACGCCAAGTTCTGCAAGTTGTGCTCGTCCTCATTCCAACAAGGAGCGGGAAAGACATGTCCGAGCGGCAAGCACATCATGGACCCAACATGGTCTGAGTGCGCTTATTGTAAGGCCGATTCCGCTTCTGGGGCGCAACGAAGCGGCGAGGCTCCGCTGCCGCCGCGCCCGGTTTCCGCAGGCGCGCCTGTAGCGCGTAATGCTACCGTCGTAGAAGGCGGACGCTCTTCCGACTCGCCTGGTCCGCCCAAACCGCTTCGGCCCCCAACCCAGAGGGAGGACGCTCCGCTTCCACCGCGGCCGGCGCCACGTCCCTTTCAGCCCGCTGCTGCAGCAGAGCCACTAGCTTCGCAAAGTCAGCCCGCTCCCCCTTCCCGCGGGCGAACCGTGTTTTCGTCGACCGTAACACCGGCGCCACCGCCTAGCGTGGGAAAGAGCAGAAAGATAGTCGGTGTTTTGGTTACTTACAGCTGGCATCCGGATGGCAAGGTGTACGAAGTGCGGGAAGGACGCAATCTGATCGGACGCGAGGCGACTTGTGAAATCTGCGTTCCGGAAGACGAAACACTTTCCGCGGTCAACAGTCACATCACCTACCGCAGCGGGTTTGTGATCGGCGATATGGTGAGCATGATGGGCACCGACCTGAATGGAGAGCCGATCGAAGAGCAGTTCTGCAGACTGCCCAACAACTCAAGCATCCGATCGGGCTCGACGCACTTCACATTTATCGCGGTCTCTGCCACAGGCGAGGCGCGGAACGCGGGCGAATCGAGTTAGACGGGCCGGCTCAGGGAACTTGAGTCCATCGGACTTCGCAGCTCGTCTGAACGTTCGGTGAGAGCGACTCCAGCACCACGGTCTTGCTGCCGTCGAGTCCATTCTTCAGTGAAAGCCGCCATGCGTTGCGGTCCCAGTCGTACTTGAGGCGTCCTTTCGGCAGGTTTGTGAACTGAACCGTGCCGCCTTGCGGAACTGGATTTCCGGGGCAACGTAACACTCCGGAAGTTGGTCCGGACACATTGGTCACCGGACCTGAAGTCGGCGCGGTCTCATGTTTAGGAGGCTGGACAGGAGTAATCGGAACCTGTTTTTGCTCGCCGTGATCTTTGCCAATTCGCTTCGACGTTTTATCATCAAGCTTCGGCTTAACGGGTGATGGTGAAGGCACCGGCGTAACCTTGCCAGTGGGTGGCTCGTTTTGGGGCGATGGAACTGGCTCCGTCTTCCCCGTGCCCGGGTTGGGCGTCTCATTTTTTCCCTTTCCGGGATTTAGATCAGCTGGCGCCGACTTACAGCAGGTCGCCCTGTAATAAACAAAGCCGCCCGCTCCCGCAAGGAGAACGCCTGCAGCCACGATCAACCCTATGAGGGGCATCGGCTTGGATTTCGCCGGAGCATCAGGGGAGACTAAGTTAGCTGGTTCCGGCGTCGATAAGGCGAAT